>JASUUF010000311.1:0-88347 GCA_030449835.1 Clausena lansium
TTTTCATTTTAGATTTTTTCTATGATGTAGTATGAATTTTTACAGCACTGGTAATGAGGTTATAATGAACCTTTGGATTTAAAATATTTTAATCTTCACCGTTGATTCAATTTAGTGGATAAATAATAATTACTTAATAAACAATAAGTAGTTTTCAAGTTGCATGTAGTATATAAGTTTATAATATAATTTTATTTTAATTAATAAACAAATATATTTTAAATCACTAACAAAATAAAAAAATTAACATGCAAATATATATATATATATATTAATTTAGATGTGTACATATTAAATATGAATGATATTATTTAATGTTTCTACCATGTCAATAGTGATCTTTTGTCAATAATAATTGCAACAATAAAATGTTAATTTCTTGATTTTACTGGTTGGCTAAGATCTAGTTGAATCAATTGTTGTTATATTTATTAATCTAATAAAATTTTGGTGAAAAAGAGAGAGAATATGATTAAAACTAAGATTGGAGTTATTTTTTTTTTATTATTCAATCTTTAAAAAATAAGTTAACTGGTTTGATAATTGGTTAATGAAATTTTAAATGACTAAGATTCAAGACTATTATTTCAATCAACTTCTAATTTTGTCTCTACGTTGATGTTGCTACTGATGGGCCCAGAGGATAGCTGGGTGCATGGTGCTATGATGCGTAATTATAAGGATAAAGTAATGGTGACTGGAATTGACATAGAGACATACTTTGGATGATGTGGTTTGCACTGAGGCTCGGCCTTACGCTTTAGCTTACAACTTACATATGAGATTGGTTTATCTCCGCCACTAGTTGAGTCTGATTTCTTAAGTTTTGTTCCTATTTAATTTTGGATTAGCTAGTACTCGTACTAAGTTATTTTCACTTATTATTGAAATTCAATGCTTGTTTTTATATTAAAATAAAATTTTCGGGTTCATCATATTTAAAAGATTTGAAATTGGGTAGACGATGTTTTAAGTAAATTTATTTTATGTTTGCTCATATTCTATTGTATGGATAGTAAGAATTTTCATTCCTCTTGGCCTCGCTTGGGATTACTTTTGAGGCTTAAAAGTAATTTGAAATTTAAAAGTTAATTTTAGTGTTTGGTAAAAAAATTTAAAAATCTCTTTTTTTGTCAAAATCGAGAATCTCCCTACAAATTGATTTTTGGCTTGAGTGAAAGGAGTTAGTTTTTAGATTACGATTTTGAGAATCAATTTTACTCTTTAATACAATTCCATATATATCGCTTACAATTATTACCTAAAAACCCAAAACTATCCTTATTCAAATTTGAAACAAAGTTAATATTTCAATAAATTTTTATTATAAAAAATAAAAAATATAAAATCAATATAGTATAAATTTTATTTTTAATTAAATTATTACCATACACAATTAAAAATATTTTATGTACGTGTCTTTATATGTGTAAGTAAATTTAAATTCTATATTATGTCTATTGTAGTCATTAGTTTTTTTTTTTATAACGGTTACTTGAGCAAGATTTATCAAATACACTCACAATTACTTTTAAAAGCTGGTAAAGACTATCTTGAAGATAAAATTTATCGAAACAGCTTAATTGATTCTCTTCACAACCGATTATATCTAATAAGACAATTAATAAGTAATTATTTTAAAAAACTACTGATAATACCAAAGCGACACTTAATTTATAATCTTCGTGACTTGATGGTCAGTTAATAATAAGTCTCTTGCAAAAAAAAAATCAATGATACATATCTATGCCACAATTGAGAACAAAAATTCTTTCACCTAATACGCAGCAAATGAAGCTTTAGGAAAGTTTGATTCGGATTTCGGAGTAACTATTAAAAATTCGATTCCCCGATTAAAGTGTACGCGTACAAAATTAGAAAAAATAAATAAATTAATTAAAAAAGGCTTACTTAAATGGGATGTAATATTAGTAGAATAAATTAAGCTAAAGCAAGTTAATCGAGAGAGAGTGACAGATAAGGTGGGGTCAACGAGATGTTCATAGTCATAGATATATCAACAGACTCTTGTCTCTCTCTCTCTCTCTCTCTCTTTCTTTTCTTTTTCACGTTTCCTTCTGTTTTCTTTTTTCAATTTCATTGTTTTCGTTTTTCGATTTGAGAAACACTTAGAAAAACCTCAGCCGCTGCTGCTGAACTGAGCCCCTCAGCAACGTGACGCACCGTTTCTAGCGTCTACCACTTCGTTTTTCATTTCGAAGAAAAATATCTCAACAGCAGCGGCAGCAGCTTTGCCAGGAATTGCTGCTCCGACACTGGCGGCGGCATGGCGGCCGTCGGCGGTACGGCTGCTCTTTCTCACAACGCCGCCGCCTCCTCAAACGACGCCGTCGACTGGTTCCTCAAGTCTCGCGGTCACCTCGGCTTGTTCTCTCAGATCGAGGTCACCTATCCAATTTTCTTAAAATGCTCGAATCTTTTCAAATTTTTTCTTTCTTTTATATATATAATATAGCATTTTAAAACTAATGCTCGTATTATTTTTTTTTAATTCATTATTATGCTCATTTTTGAATAAACGGCTGTGCAGTTATCATTTTCGGCTGCTGACTTGCGTGATAGAGATGTGCTTTCCAAGGTGTGATTCCTCATAAATTTTAGACGAATTTAGGTCTTTTTTTTATTTTCAATATTTTAGTACGCAATTTATTTGTTAATTAATGATAAATTATTATTTTGTGATTGTTAATGCTTACTCTCGAGAGCGTGGAGAATGTTGTCTTAGAAGCTCAATTTAATTCGGTGATCATACTTTGGAATTGATTAGATGTTCTATTTCTGGTAAAAAAAAATTGCTTTGAAAAATTTTGCTTGATTCAGAGTGATCCTATGCTGGTGGTTTATATGAAAGCTAGAGATGGAGCACTTGTTGAAGTAAGTCGTACTGAAGTAGTTCTTAATTCACTCAATCCTACATGGATTACGAAACATATAATTACATATCAATTTGAGGTTGTGCAAACTTTGGTGTAAGTTCTTATGCTTCCAGTCTCTATTTTTTGCTGCCAAAACAAGCATTTGATATGTTGTGCTGTAATGTTGCGGAATTTCTATCTATGGCAGGTTTCGTATATATGATGTAGACACTCAGTTTCACAATGTTGACGTGAAGGTACCTTTGTTTTTTTTATACTACCACTTCTGTTTTTCATTTATTTTAGTTTTTTTAAGGAAGTACTATATTTGGTTGCCGCCTTTCAATTGAATAAAGTCTGATTTGTAATCTTCCAGTATATGCAACTGTATCTGTGAGTTTCAGTTAATAAAAAATCAAAATCTGCATGAAACTACCATAATTTTTCTTATTTTACTTGTTATAATGTGGCATGTCTATTTTCAGTTATTGGTTATTGTTCAATAAATATCAACGGTAGATTTATTGTGGTAACTAACGCTTCAGGGAGTCTCAATGATGGTGTTCTGATCTTTTTGCACCTGTTATTTATATTTGACGAATCTCAAGGGGCCCCAGTGGAATTATTTCTTCTAAGAATCATATGTGCTCTAGATAATTCAATATCTGTGGGTTTTTGATAGAATCTCTTTGATCTAAAAATAGAAAAGAATGCTTTTTTTCTTATGTTTATTTATGTTATTCATATGCTAATATCATCTGGAATATGTACAATAAATAGTATAAAGAGTCAGCTCCATTTTATTTTCATTGCAATAAATTCCAGTAATAGATGATTTAACTTTTTCAGATGCTTAAGCTAGATGAACAGCAATTTCTTGGTGAGGCAACTGGTACATTATCTCAGGTATGACATGAAAAACATTCTTGTTTACCAATTCTTTTCACTAAGTACTAGTTGTAAGTTTAGAATCTACATGCTAAACTGCTGAAGGTCCTTTTTTTTTTTTTTATATCATATATGCCCATTGACATTCTTATTTCTATATGTATAGATTGTCACCCAAAAAAACAGGTCACTGACCTTAGATCTTGTACGTAGAGAAGAAACAATCACATCAATTACCGAAGAATCTAACCCTTCAAACCGTCCAAAACACCGTGGAAAGCTTACTGTGCATGCCGAAGAATGCATAAACTCAAAGACAACCACAGAGTTGATACTAAGGTGTTCATATTTGGACTGCAAGGATCTCTTCTCAAGAAATGTATGGCTACTGATTCTTTATTTTATGCTCTTTAGTAGATATTATGATCATGGGAATATTTTATATTTGATCATATTCTGGCTTATTTTGCAGGACCCCTTTTTGGTGATATCGAAAATTGTGGAGAGTGGGACACATATCCCTGTGTGTAAAACAGAGGTCTTAAAGAATGAAACCAAACCAACATGGAAATCAGTGTTCTTGAATATTCAGCAAGTTGGAAGCAAGGTATTATCAAGTTTTTCTATATTAGGTTTTTTAGGGGTGGTTGAGATCCTCCAGCTAGGCATATTTTAGTGATTCTGTTATGTATTCATGGCATGCTCTTTATTTTTTTTTAAATTTAGTTTTCAAAATTAATTTAAATATTATCTCTATATACATACACGTGTGTTTGTAAGAGAATGATTTGGTGAGCACTAGTGCCACCATATGGTGAGCACTTGGAAACGTGCCAGAATTCTATGACTCCCAGTGAATAGTTTTGAAGTTGTGGATTAACCAAATAGCACTACGTGGCAGTGTCACTCACCATAAGGTGAGCACCATTGCCCACTAAATCATTACTCTCGCTATATATATATAGTTTTCAGAAATAGTTTTCATAGTTTTGGTTATATTGGGGGTTTGGTGGCATACAATAGGACTATGTTACATGCCTAATGCATGTAAATTTTTCCAGTCATAGATTCTGTTCCTTGCATTTTATCATCAATCCTTGTTTTTCTTTAAAATCAGGAGTTATAAATATGAATTGTTTCTTTATGGGTTTCACTGTTATCATCAAAGTATGTACTGACATTCAGTGCTTCAAACTGGCAACTATATTAAAACACTAAGAAATTTTGTTATGTATGGGCCTTCGGATTTTTCTTTGCAGATTGGCACATCGCCTTATCTGTTTATTGCTAGATCTAATGATTATTCTCTACATTAATGTGCAGGACAGCCCATTAATAATAGAGTGCTTTAACTTCAACAGTAATGGCAAGCATGATTTAATTGGGTAAATGGACACACACTCTCTCTCTCTTTTACTCCTTTCTCTACGTTCCTGTTTCTCCTGGAAAACAGTTTTCATGCTTGTTCGTTGTTATTTCATCAGAAAGGTTCAGAAATCACTAGCAGACTTGGAAAAACTTCATTCTAGTGGGCAAGGAGAAAATTTGTTTTTACCCACTGCGGCTGGGAATAATAACCACAAGGTCCTAGCTATTTTAATCAGGGTCGATTACATTCTAAAATTTTCAATCCCTCCTTCTTAACTAATGCTTTAATTGCAGATACTAAGCAGCCAACTTTTTGTGGATAAGTTCTCTGAGAGTGTTCAATATACTTTCCTGGATTACTTGGCTGGGGGTTTTGAACTGAACTTTATGGTGGCTGTTGATTTCACTGGTATTTGTCTATACATTTAGCTGAAGTTACAAAGCATGAGAATTCTTACTTCATCCTTTATAATTGTAGGCAAATTGATAGGCTGACTTGTCAGTTTATTAGCTATGCATGCATGTAAATACACAATATTGTCCTGACTCTTATTTTCAGCTATGGCTATCTCATTGAAGTTTTGTCTTTTGATCTCCCACACTTGTTACTTAAGGCGTGATTGTATAAACTTACATAAACATCCCTCAATTATAAGCAATTTTTTGCGTCTCCATCACATGCTCTTGACCTTAAATTTTTGTAGTTAATGTCATTGCAGAAATAGAGTCATCATCCATATTTGATACATCAATGGGTTTGACCTATTTTTGAAGTTAATGTCAGCATTTAACTATTTATGTTTTATGAAATTAAGTTCTCCATATGGAATTATTCGTGTTTCTTGTGTATCAGCTTCTAATGGGAATCCCCGTCTCCCTGATTCCTTGCATTTTCTTGATCCCTCAGGCAGGCCAAATGCATATCAGAGAGTGAGAAATTATATTCTGTCTATAATTTCTTATAAAGTTCTTTTTTGGGGATCCACTAAAACATCTTGTATTTCCTTTCCAGGCAATCCTAGAGGTTGGAGAGGTACTGCAGTTTTATGATACTGATAAGCGCTTTCCTGCATGGGGTTTTGGAGCAAGGCCAATTGATGGTCCAGTCTCGCATTGTTTCAACTTGAATGGAAGCAATAGTTACTGTGAGGTGAACAATTGCAGAGCATAAGCGTTTTATCATTCACTTGGATAACCTTATTCTTATTCTTATTCACAGCTTCTACCATCTATCTTAAGGTGATATGAAATTACTCTCTCTCAGGTTGAAGGAATCCCTGGAATTATGATGGCATATACAAGTGCTCTCCATAATGTAAATCTTGCTGGGCCTACACTTTTTGGACCTGTCATCAGCAATGCAGCACTAATTGCCGGCCAGTCTCTTGCCAACCGTGGACAAAAATATTTTGTTTTGTTGATAATAACGGTGAGAATAACAACTGGAAATCCAGGTTGACTTTTCCTTATAAAAATCTAAGATTTGTCTGGTAAGAATGCAATCTTTGGGTAAACATGCATATTGTAACATTCATGAATTATTTCCTTTTGGAATTTCTTTTTCTCCACTTCTTTTCCTAATAAGTCAACATTAATTCTGCCATTTTGATTGATTTTGGGTGGATACCTAGTCCATTACTGAAGTGTATGTTGTCCATTACTCATAGTTTCTTATAAAAAAAAAATTTATACAAATACTCGTAGTTTCTTATTAAAAAAATAAAAATTCTGGCATTTTTTTGGCTGAATCCAATAATTTTGTTTTTTGTGATGATAGGTTCTTTGTTCTTCCTCTAAGAACAAATTGTCATTCTGTGTGTTTAATATTGTTTTAGGATGGAGTAGTAACAGATCTTCAAGAAACAAAGGATGCCTTAGTGAAAGCATCTGACCTTCCGCTGTCAATTCTCATCATAGGAGTTGGAGGAGCTGACTTCAAAGAAATGGAGGTATCTTATTTGCTTCTGCCCTTTCATACGAAGATTATTAGTATTATTTTCTTTTTCTTTGGGTAATATGAGCAAAAGTATAGTTGTCCCTGAAATCTCTCTCTTTTATAGATTCTAGATGCTGACAAGGGAGAGAGGCTTGAAAGTTCAACTGGTCGTGTTGCTTCGCGTGATATAGTTCAATTTGTTCCTCTCAAGGATGTACAGAGTAAGTCACCACATTGTATTGGGTGATCTGAATAAAACAAAAGAATATATTTATATCAAATTACTTTTGGCTTGTGGTAATGTCCCATTCCTTTGCAGATGGAGAGATTTCTGTGGTTCAAGCACTTTTAGCAGAATTGCCTTCTCAATTTTTAACTTACATGCGGGCCAGAGATATGCAACCAAGTACTTGATTTGTGTAAAGAATGTACATATGAATAGTATTTTTCTATCACTGGCTTTCATGCTATGAGTTTGAAGTCTTGTCTTTCATGGTACCAATGCCCCAGAGATTCTAGGGTTTTGATCAGGCCTCTTCATTTTAGTCGAAAATGATACATTCATCATGCCTATCTGAAGATACCTGGGATGTCGGTTATTGCATTTGGGGAAATTTTAATCAAGTGGCTGTCAAAGCACTTAGCACCAATCAGCCGAGGCTGCTTCATAATTCTCTATCATGTTCACAAGGGTGGGAACAATGATTTGTGCCGGCTGCCAGCTTGACAACATACATTTTTTCTGGGTTTGGATCCTGCTGCAGAAAGTATCAATGCAATACAAGGCACAATCGTGGGGAAAATTCATTGTCTTCCACTGTTGTCACCGGTAAAGAAATTGCAAGAAACATTTATTTTACAGCTTTGCTCAAAAGTTGATGAACTTGTTTTCACGGCTTTCTATTGTATGCATTCCAGTTCACATCAGGTCTGTTTTATTTGTTCGTTTGATCAAGTGAAGCCAATGTTGAATTGTATACGACTCATTTTGTTCATTCAAAAACTCTTTTTACTTTTTATTCATCTTACACCTAAATGATCTCATTCTCACCTTCCATTCAATTGAAGCCAGTATCTGTTCATTTGAGTCTCTAATTCCATGCATGAACAACCAACTCCATTTTACTTGTAATTAATCCTTCTATAATCGTCCTCGAAATATAACAATAAAACCGACTTGTTTAGTCTATGGACGACATAAGCCAGATCCATAAAATGAGGACGTATACCCTGGAGCAGATGTAGACTCATTCTCTTAGCCTTTCAGCCTTGATTTGATGATTGGCCTATGGCATGTAAAAACATTGCAAGTCTACTGTTTTTTCTTTGTTTTGTTTTTATTTTTAAATTTGATGAATCCCTTATGATCTCACTGTAGGACCTAGTACTCTGTTAAATGGTAGAGCTTTATTGAATGGGCCCTACCACATCAGCTATGTAAGTTTCTTTGAAATTATGAGAGCAGAAAGGAAAATGATGAACGAACGGAAGGAAGAAAGACTTTTCCCAAAGCCTGTAATTGTATTAAAATAGCTGTTTAAAAGTATTAAAATAATACGTTTTAATACTTTAAAAACGATGCAAATGCAACAGGCGTAGTCTGGAAGATGTCGCAAACATTATCTACATTATCAAACAATATCCAGATTTCTTCTCTCCTCTCCTCTAACGATCTCTAGCCTCTCCTCTAATGATCTCTTATCGGAAAAAAAGGGGAAAAAATAATGAAATGGGTGGCAATGGCATGCAGATTTGAGTTGAATTTTTTCACTTCGTCTCCCAACCAGATTTCTTCGTCCCCTCTGTTTCCTTTCTCCATCCCCAACCAATGCGCTAAACAGTAATTAAACGAGTCCCCAACCCCTGCTAATATTTGGCACCAACTGCAAATCTCCGAATGCGGATCTTTGGTTCTCCTGTTAACGCAAATACAGATATGAGTTCATGGGTTTAGCTTCACGGGTTTGGGGATAATGGCGCTTGTTCCCTTCTTATTTGAATGTTGCCTTTTTACCTTTTCATTACTTTAATATTTCTGTCGTCCTTCTTTCTTCTTTTTACTTGTTTAGCAGCACTCTATCAGAAAAACATATATGAACCTGGCTTGTTTTCTCACCAATATGTTGAGGTAATGGGTTGGTCCAAGAAGTTGTGGGTCCGAAATTTTTAGACCTACTATATTCAATATTTAACAATGAATCTGCTTTGCCACATGGTAGAGCGTGCTAAAGTGAGAGCAAATATTTCTCCTAAAATTTATTAGAGGCCCCGCATTTGGGTAAATACCAAATAGCATGAGATTGTTTTTGTCATAAATTTAGATAAACTATACAAATAACTATCATTAATGCCAATTCAAATGGTTAATATTCCGACAACGTATACGTATTTGCAAATAATTTTTTTTTAAGGTGAAATGGGCAAAGCTTTTAGCTCCATCCTTTTTAAAGATTCGAATTCACTCGGGAAGAAAATTAATTGTTTAAAGGCGGAAAAATCTTTTTTATTATGATAAAAAGTGAAGTTGAGTATTTTATTTTTAATACAGTAAAGGCCTTGGCATGTATTATAAATGCGCTACATCAATGTGAACTCTCTACTCCAGAAAACCTCAGACCGTGGTGATGCTTCAGATAGGAATGCACGAGGGACCAATTGGCCGTAAAGTGGTGTGGAAACTCAAGCAGTCAAGTAATTTCCGCTGCGAACATGCATTTCGAAATGTACTAGATATCGATATCATCATAACTTTTTGATGTTTATAATTAATGCTTAGTTTACACCTTTACATTATGCCCGGCCATCTTATTGAGCATTCTTAGCTTTCTGTCTCAGGAACTTTATGAGTTTATATTGGAAAATAAAAAACTGGTTAAGAGAAAACGAGCTTCGAACTTCGAACAGAAATTATTTGACCCTAAAGTCTAAGTTGATAGGTAAGGATACAACAATAATTGTGATACATGGATTAAGACTTGAGACAGAAGCTAGATGCGAAACTGAGCCAAAAATGAAAGAAATAATTGTAAGGATTTACTCATAGGGGAAAATGAACTTGAAACATTGACTATGATACTATATTAGAGAAACCACTTAAAAGTTTAGATTGATATCTAAGTCTCGACAATAGTATTAAAGACAAGTCTTAACAACATGTATGCATAACCAATAAATGTGAGATAACATTAGGTTTGTGAAGTCTTAATTAGTATATAATTTGTTGCGGTGATCATCGTATGCAGATGCTTGAGTGTCTACTAACCTTTGAAATAAGGGAAATTGCCAATTTCCCCATGTTGTAATCATTATATATCATTTATCTCATGCTGTTTTTATAACAGTTAATAACCCCATGACGACATAATTTTACAATATTACTCTTATTTTCAAATACACTTTTATTCATATTTATTAGAATAAATCATATAAATGGAAATTAAAATAAAAAATTAAGTATTAAAAACAAAAAATATATGTTTCGATGTTAAAAAATTAATAATAAAATATTTTTTTGTACTTTTTTATTTCATAAATATTTGTTTATAATAAATATATAAGAAAATTATTATAAAATGATAAAAAAATTAATATAAGAACACTTGAATGATAAGTAAAAAATTTATTATAAAATGAATAATAAAATATTTTTCTTGTAATTTTTCACTTTTAATTTTAAAATATTGTAAAATGCTTATTATAAGAAAATGTTTATAAAATGAAAAAGTACTAGAAAAATATTTTATTATTAATTTTTTTACAACAAAATATATATATTTCTTATTTTTAATACTTAATTTTTTTATTTTAATTTCTATTCATATGATTTATTTACTTTATAATAAATATGAATAAAAGTGTATTTGAAAATAAGAATAATATTGTAAAATTATCTTTATCGAGGAGTTATTGACTATTATAAAAATAACAGGAGGTAAATAATATATATTGAATTGAGTAGGGGGAAATTGATCATCTCCCTGGTAATAGTCTTAAAAACTAAGTTTTTGCTTATCAAATAAGTTTCTATGCAATATAATAAAATGGCCACAAGTTAAATTTGAACCTGTAAGTGAGAAAAGAAAAGAGTTGTCGCACACTTGGATCAGATGCTTCTTTATACACACACACACACTAGACATTTCCTGTCTGTTCACACTAGCCAATAAATTATTTCCAATAAATTATTTCTAAGTAGCTATAGTAAAACCCTACCTTCTTATATTCCTTATTTAGTCATACATCATTACTGTCCCCTCGTTTCCAGAGTCTATTTCTTTGTTCTTCTTCTTGATCTTGGTCTTGATTCCATAATTTTAGTCTTCATGTGTTGCTTAATTTGGTGATTCTGAAATTCAAGTGCTATTTATATTAATTGCATGTTCTAGCTAGCGGAAAGGGTTGTTTGAATATTAACAAGGGGATCAAAAGTGGATCGAAAACGTGGGAAGAGGCCCCTTCCATCCGATGAATCGAAGGAGAAAGAGGAAGAAAATCATTTATCATTTCCAGTGTTCTCAGCCAGATCCCAACAAGACATGTCTGCTATGGTTTCAGCCCTTTCTCATGTTATTGGAAATACCCAAAATAGCCCAACTAGTCTTCAACTCTCTCAAAACCCTAATTTCACCACTTCTTCTTCCAACTCCAACACATCTGAAGTACAAGACCTATCTCAACGCGTCGAAGACCAAGGTATATGCATATGACAACATTTATTTGGATATCTAGTATCAAGTAGGATTTAAAGATGAGGTGGTTTTGTATTGAGTATTGAACTGATCAACGGTTAGGATTTATTTTTCTTTTTATAATTTATTTCATTTTTCTTTCTATAACAACCATTTGTCTCGGCAAAAAAGCATATCAGCATTGAATCCTTGTCCATGTAGTGCAATTTTTGCCATTTTTCATAATGATTAAATAACGTTTTATAGCGGCATTTTCATAATCTTCACTACTTAATTATGTAGGTTAATTAAACAGAAATTGATTACAATGATTGTTGTATGATTGCAAGCGTACGTTTCAAAATAATATTTCTTGTACTTGCATTTATTTATTTATTTTTTCTCCTATTGAGTCGGTTCTTTAGTAAACACACTAAACATATGCTACATACTGTGAAGGGAATGTGAGGAGAAGGCACTACAGAGGAGTAAGGCAAAGGCCATGGGGCAAATGGGCATCTGAGATTCGCGATCCAAAGAAGGCGGCTCGTGTATGGCTAGGAACTTTTGACACCGCTGAAGCAGCGGCACTTGCTTACGATGAAGCGGCTCTTAGGTTCAAAGGAAGCAAAGCCAAGCTTAACTTCCCAGAAAGAGTTCAAGCTAATCTCACAACTCACCCTCATCAAGATCATTATTATCATGCTGCCGCCGTTACAACTTCACAGCAAGTTTCTAATCCTCATCCTCCTCCTCGTCCTCTGCCGCTAACTCAAGAAATAATGCATCCGAATCTTTTTCAGTATCAGCAAGCAAACTATGGCATCCCGTCCGGTTTCTATGGCGGGTATAGGTATCTACCGGTGACTCTACCGACCACTTCTTCATCTTCATCTTCATCTTCTTCTTCTGCGACGTCGTCTCAGCAACGTCAGCAACAGCCTGAGTTATTAAGATATCCCATGCAGCTTGGAAGCTCTTCGTCATCAGCTTCGGATCCTCGTAAGAGTACAAGGAGAAATTTTGATACAAGCCACCCCAGAGATTAGAAATATAAAATATCGAGGTTCGTTATGCTTTGCCGAACTTATGTTTCGCTTTTTAATTATTTGCTTATGGTTTTCTTTTAATTTCAAGTTTTTGGCGACCAAGAGTGTGTTCGGTTATATATTCTTAAGATATTTCTTCGTATTTGAAACAAATGTGATCTACCAAAATGCGTCGTTTTATATTTTGGTAGGTTAACAAACATAGAAATATATAAACTTAACTAATAAAGGAAGAGATCAAGAGACTTATTCAAAAGAAGAAAATATGTTTTTTTTTTCTTTTAATTGATTTAATCACAATATATATGAAGAGTCATTCTCAAATGCAAACTCTACTTTTTAAAATACAGATTCTGCATTGTAAAAGAATTTTCTGGTGTTACGAAAAGTTTTACATTATAAAATATCAAATTTGCATTTAAAAAAGTTGGGGATGTCCAGGTTGAATATATATATATATAAATGATTCAATCAAGGATTTACATTTATATTAAAATGGACAATGATCCTCTCATTATTTTTTTCCCTCCTAGTCCTCCTTATTTTTCAATGAATGGTCAAGTGCGTAATAATTAAGCTAACTTTTTTACTTTATTTACAATTAAACAAACATTTTAAACTAAATTTGAAAAACAAGGAAGACTAGGAGGGAAAAAAACAAGAGAAGATCCAAGTCTTATTAAAATCATAGATAAGTTAATAGATAACAAAACATATGACTCTAATCCATTGTATTTTGTTCTGTAGTAGACTGAAATATATGTTTTTTTTTATCTTTTAGCTCATCTCTAACTATAATATAGTTAGTCACTAACTATAATATAGTTAGGATCCCTAATTAGAAACCCTATATATATAGATATATATAGAAATGTATGAGAATATGTACGTGCCAGATAATTTCTTCAGTTAGAAGCTGCTGGTAGATTTTGATATACGTCTAGCTGAAGATATTATGTGATAATAAACTGATAAACGATAGATATGATAACAGTGATTTGTTAGTTGCATGCTAGTAACGTCGTATGTACAAACATCTACAACAGTGCAATTAAAACTTTTCATAACACTGTTAGAGCGAGAGCCAGGTCATCGTCATCAGTTAATGAAACAGTTTCTGATGCAATAATGCAATCTGAAGAAGAAGAAAAAGAAAACAAACAAACCAGTATATTTTCTTAGCAAGGACAAGATCGATGGATGCTAGATGTTGACTCAAGATATTTATAGTCCAAATTATATTTAGGTAATGGGGAGGTTACTAATTGGTGCATATAATCTGAACTGAAATTAATGAAATATCCCAACAGTAAAATTCGTTTAATTATTGTTTTCCCACATGTGTACATCTAGAAGAGAGGCTAGCTAGTATGAAAACAAACGTACCTACCTGTATGAGCCTGTATATTAATTTAATCTTCCGTAACAAGTATCGATGAGCATGCACACGAGAAATGCACGCACACGTGAAATGGCAGGATACGAAAGTCTGAGAAATACGCCAGCGATCTTTCATATTTGAATTCCAAATATATATCAGGAGGTTGTTGATACTCAAATATAGCAGAATCTCAAACATTCGGCTTTAAGGAATTTGAAACGAAGAGAGTGTTAAATTGAACTCGTTATACATTACATGCAAAAAAACAATCTATATGATGATATGACCCGATCTTGCATCCATATCTGGAGATTTCAAGTTGATTTTTATATCAAGCAATGAAGATATGACGAGTATATAATATTATTGACTTAAAATCTGAAATGCCGTGTTCTTGTTCGATGGTCGTGGAATTCGGCTTTGGTTTAGTGATTTAGTCAACTCGTTCTGATCAGCTATCAATTCAACACCCAAACGTTGACCCGCGCCCACCGCTTTTATATCTTCCCTCAACTTGTCATTTAAAATAGGGCTTTTTTATTTTTTATCATTGGAGCCCTTGTTGTTTGTAAGATATGGATTTAGATACTAAACGTTTGAAGTTTACATCACTTAACTCCTCCTTATTTCCATTTCGTTGCATTCAAGTCCTTCCTTTTTACCATTAAATAACTTACAAGGGCAATTTAGTCCCAAAAAAATTAAGCGTCCAGTCCAACTTAATAAAGACTTAAATGAAATAAAATGTAACTAGAAACCTCTATTTTTTTTAGTTTCTTTCTATAAATAACATGAAAGTGATAAAAAAATTCTATAAAATACAAACGTTTACCTACTACAAGGTCGGTGAAAGGTTCAGACAAAACTATCTCTAACAACATTAACCTACAATATTACAATTGCTTAATTTTATTAACTTATATTTTGTGAGGTTAACAATGTTGAATTGTGATTCTCTCTAAATTTGAACTCTTTAGTACTTTTTTAAAATATTATGCCATATGTTCATTTGTGATTGATATTCTATGAATATTATTTTGAAAAAAATTCTCGGATCATGGGAAAGAGAATCCATTTGAGTGCTTGTTTGGTATGATTTATTAAATAGTCATAAGTGATTATTTAATTCTATAAGTTCTTTTTAAAATTTTTATTATTGTTTAGTTGTTTTTTGAGCACAGCTTTTAAAGATTAAATAAGTAATAAGTTATTTTACCTTTACTAGTAAAAGCTCAAATTTTGGGCTTTTAAGAGTAGAGGATGAAATTTTTTTTTAAAATATTAAAATGTTTAAAATATTCTTTATTTATTTAACAATCTTATTTCATTTCTTTTATAACATAACTTTTAAAAATTTACCTATTAGAGTAATTTTACAATATTTAATTAAACTCTTGTTGATAACCAAACAATTAAAAAAATTTTGGATAAAAACTCTACTTATAAAAAATTTTACTTAAATAAATTCTACTTTAAAAGTTATATTAAATGAAACCTACATTGTAGACTTAGTTATCATTTTATCTTCATAATTGTCTTTTTTGAATCTAATCCTATAAATTTTACAATTCCATATAGAAGACACAATCATATAAGCTATAGATGAAGAGACCCCATAAGCCATGAATTCTTTTAGTATGTTTTTTAGAGCTTCAGCGTTCATGGAAAGTGACCAAATTAATTCTACCTTTTGTCACATCTTAATTACTTTTGGCAACCCGCCGATCCAGAAAGGATTAAAATTAAACACTTTTTAACAAATTAAAATCATCACAGAACTTTGTTAACGTGTGCTTTTACTTTAAGCAAATGATCGTTATCGGTAATTGTTTGATAAGAAATTAACAGTTTCATTACAATTTGTTATATTTATCTGCTTAATTAATTAACTCCTTTATTAGCCTGTACTATTAAGGGTCCATTAGTTAATTTGAAACGAACCTAACAATCCGAATTTTTCTTGGCTCTAATTATCGTAATTGAATCAACATTGACTATACCAACAAATATTAGCTATTATATTCTCCTTAATCTAGCTATGTAGAAACCTTCCAAACCACGTAAAAAATGTGATTAGACTAATGCTAAAGCTAACATTTATTATTTTCTTCATGTCATTAAGTATCTCCTAGAGATTTTATTTTTTTAAAAATTTATGTATAGCTTAGACATTTTTAATGTCTTGAAATTCATATTCATAATGATCAAAGAAAAGGAAAAGCCTTTGATTATTTTGCGAGCACATCTAGTTCCCCCCACCCACAAAAAAAAGAAAAAAAACTTAAAAGAATACATAATATTGTTAAAATGGTTCCATTACTTTTGTTTTCTTAATTGTAGATAAGAATTTTCTTGTTAAGACTATGTATCAATCGATACCTCGAATTCATTCTAAAACTATGATGATTCTAAAAATTTCATGAGTAAGAATCATTGGATCATCATTTATTCAAGATTGAGTTGGTCCTCTAAATTTTTTCTCTTTGTATATTTAATGAAAATATCTGTAAAAACATTCTTAATGCATATTCCCTCATCCCTAACATTTAAATGTACGTAGTTTTTAGAACTTATAATATTTCTTAGTTGAGTTAGTCAAGCAAATTCTCCTCTCATTCTTAGGGTTGAGAATTCATGTCTCTGTTTGAAAGTTTTTTATTTTGTTCTCTTATGTAATGTTAAAAATACAATATTAAAAAAAATGAAAAATAAAAATACAAAGTATATATTTCTTTTCTGGGGAAATAGGCTTAAATTGTCGCTTTAAGAATGTGCAACGTATTGGCCGCAGCGTTCACGTAAAGTATGCACTTGGCGTGTGAAAAAGGGAGACAAAAATCAACACAACTTCGGCGCCTGATCACTCAGCCGACTTAAGTGGGTCGGCTCCTCTTTTCAAACTTTTCGGCCCATTCATTTTGGATTACTTGCTGCTGACTTTTATGCCTTTGCCAATTTGCTCCACCGCGTCCCATCATTTTCTATTGAAATAATATGAAAGTGATTTTTTAAAGAGTCATTTATTGACTGGGTTTCTAAAAATAATTAATAATAAAATCATTTAATCTCATTCATATATATATATATATATATGTGTATATAATTATTGGTATAAATATCAGTTATTGGTATATATATATATATATATATATATACATATATAATTATTGATATAAATATCAGTTATAATTTAAATTAAGATTCCAATTGCCTAAGCATGTACTATATTAGTGTATTTAAAAATAAATACAATCCTAAAATAATATATTACTTTAACAATTAGTCTAATAGTAAAAGGACAAAACTATCTTGCCTCCATGTACCAAACATCCAATTTTGACATTTTCTTTAGTAGTCCCTACTGTTTTTTATAAATAAAAAAACTGTAAGTTTAAAAAATTTTACATAATAAGCCCCAATTAACATATAATAATTTTAAAATTCTAAAACATTTATGTGGCATTTTCTTCAGCAATCCATATTAATAGTTTTTTGTAAATAAAAAAAACTATAAGTTTCAATAATTTTAAATAATAACCCTAAATAAAATATAATAATTTAAAAATTTTAAAAAATTTATTTTCTTTTTGTCTTCTTCACAATCACTCTGTCCTATTTTAAATCTTAATTTGTTCATTACCAAACATGTCCTTAATGTACTTTTGCCACATGTAAAAAAAATATCATTTCACTAATCTAGTTAGGGCCGGTTTGAGATTGCTTTTGGGAGGCTTAAAAGTGATTTTGAGAATCTAATTTTAGCGTTCGGTAAAAAAAAAATTCAAAATCACTTTTGTTAAAATCAGCCCCACCTACAATTGATTTTGAAAAGTTAGGAAGGAGTAGCTTTTAGATTCTGATTTTGAGAATCAATTTTTTTTTTAATATAATTCCATAAATATCCTTATAATTATTACCTAAACCCAAAACTATTCTTATTCAAATTGGAAAAAAAATCAATATTTCAATAAATTTTTATTATAAAAAATAAAAGAAATAAAATCAATTTAGTATAAATTTTATTTTTAATTAAATTATTATAATACACAATTAAAAATATTGTAGGTAAATATTTTTATATGTCTAAGTAAATTTCATCCTACATTATGTCCATTTTAGTCATTTGATTTTTTTTACAACAGTTTAACAGTAAGATTTACTAAACACCCACAACTATTTTCAAAACTCACAGTACTTCTGAAAACAAAATTTACCAAACACTTAACTGATTCTCTTCACAGCTGATTATTTTTACAGCACGGCTAACAGCAATTATTTTAAAAGCTACATCATTACCAAAATAGCCTTTAATCCTTTCAAAAATTTATATCGGTAATATTTGCTGTCTACTTTCTGTATTCTAAACATCAAGAAATTCATTGGCAAGGTACTGCAAAATCCAATTACCAAAATTTGCATTCCAATCATTTTGTATGGTGTACTTGAGTGATGCCATTGAGAGAGAAGGGAAGCTTTTTGCACCACTTTTTAGATTTATGATAAGATTACCAAAGGGATTTTCTATTTAAAGATGTTAACATAAAAAATTTTATTCTATCAAGGCATATGTGGTGAATAAGCGTAGAGGGTAAATTTGCTATTTGAGCCCAAAAAATTCTTCTCTATTCCCATTTGCTAAATATGCCCAACAATAAAATTTTGAAATCTTAATTTTATCCTATGCACCTCTAAAAATACCAAAAAGTAACCTTAATTAAAAATTTTTATTAAATTTTGATATCCTCTACACACCCACCAACTATTATTCATTTTTTTAAGCAGTTAGATCTATAAATTTCCCAATTTTTTCCCTCCATCTTCTTGTTCTCCATTAATTGATCTTTACAGCATAAGAAAAAAAATAAGGATCATAACATTCATGGAAATTCAACATTTATTTCAAAATTCATCTCTCTAGAAGGAAAAAAAATGCCATAAAAAAGTCTTGATTCATAGATTCATCAATTATCACCTAAAATATTTTTATTTCTCATATGAATATTGCACAAAATAATCACACAAATGTAGAAATGTAGACACCATAAATGATAAAAATGATTATTGATCAAATATATCATAAAGGATAAAAGTTAAATTTATTCAAGTAAACTATTATATATTCTACTGAAATTATTAGATGGCACCATATTGCCTTAATTTTGTGGAGGATTAAGTAGATTAAGGTCTTAAAAATTTTATGCGATTTAGAAAAGAAAAATCTTATATAAAAAGTATGAAAGAGATGAGAGTTATAAGGTTATTTGATGTTGAGCAAGTATATATAAATAAAGTTAAATTTGATTTATTTAATTAAAATAATTATTTATTCTTATAAGTAATATTGTCTTAAATGGTAACTCATTAAATGTGTATTTTATTTATAAAAAATTTAACTAAAAATTGGATGTTTTTGTAATTGGTATTTTAAGTAAATGGGTGTGGAGAGTATTTTAACAAGTTAAAATAATCAATCTATTTTCTTAATATTTAAATATATTCATTTACTAAATTAACTCTTAACTCATATAGAGATAAGAAAATATTTATTAGACATATGTGTCAAAATTCTAAAACCTAACATTTTCTTATTTTTTAGGAAACATGATGGATTGGAACGTTAATAACTAAATAATTATATCCCTGCGGTTGGAATTGCTTTTCCATCTCTTGGGTTGAATCCAATTGTTAGATTACAAAATGACAAAAATTGGGATATAAAATCACGGTTGCATGCTAGCTGGACCCATAGTAAAAACTCTTTTTTAATAAATCCTTGAGTATTATTTATACATTGATAAATCAATGAATGCAATGTCTCATTTTATACATGTAGTACGTTCTTTCTTAGTTGAAAGTAAAATAAATTAGGGAGGCCGCTTAAGTGTAAGGTGCGTTATTAAATTAATTTTTTCATTTTTACCTCTTAAGACTCTATTATTTTTTAATTTACCCATTACATCTACATCCCATAGTTGAAATCTGTTATAGAACACAAACAAAACAGAGTTTTTGGATTCTTTTGATTTTGTTCCATGCTAAAATTTGGCTTCACATCCAAGCTGACTTCCAGTCAGTCCGCGTCTATTTCTCTCATGAGAAGGGATCAAACCTCTGATTCTTAATACGTACGTCTCCAGTACTCTAAGCAGTGTTCGATGAATTGAACAAAGTCTTTGTCAAAATGCCTCGACGAACCTTCACCAGCTGTGACAAGGCATGCCTAGTAGTCCACATTGTTGACCTGTGCCCGTGACTCTGCACTGAGCAAGATTATTAATCCAGATCGATTGAAGATAAGCACAAGATGAAGTGCCCTTTGTACAGAACAGTGAGCAACCATTGGATCTAGCTTATTGTAACCATTGGATTAAAATGAAATTAATGAAGTATGCTGTGTTCAATTTCTTATGCATTGCAGTAGAGTGTATGTTTCACTGTTACATTAGATTGCAATATATTAAGCATTTTCTACTGTCTCTAATCTCATATTAATCCTTCCGTTACATTGCAAGCATTTGCTTAGTCATCACTGATCCATGTCATGAAACAAGATCTATGCTAGCATGATCAATACTACAGCAAATATGACCATGATTTAATCTGCAGATAAACACCAAACCACCATCAATTAATATTGATGCCACTAAAACAATTCACTATGTCAATTCGACTGCTGGAGTAGAATTTTGTTCTTTACATTGTACACTAAAAATTCAAAAAGTCTAACTATCACAATTGATGAATTATTATCCAATACCGGATTCCTTATTTTATTAAAAGAGATGAATAATGTTATGCTTACTTAGTTAGGATGCTTAGTTTGTATACCAACTAATGTCTCATCAATATAAATTCACCATTTAGATATGAAATAATAAGATTTAATAATTAATTATCACTTAAGCTAATTGAATAATGTCACATCATTTGCCATATCCGATAGTATACAAACTTAGTAAACATATTGATTAGTAGGGGTGGCAAAACGAATAAACGAATTGAATTCGAATTGAATAGTAAACGAATTGGGTCAAAATTCTGCTGATTCGGATTTATTAAACGAATATTCGGGTTGATTCGTTTAATTCGTTTAGTAGTATTAATAAACGAATCGAATTGAATATGGATTCATTTACTATTCATTTATCCTATAACGAATTGAATTGAATATGAACTCGTATACAAAAATATAATTAATAAACAAAAATTAATCAAAATAAAATATAAAAGACCATTAATTTAACATCCAATAAAATACAAACTAATTATCATTTATAATTACTATATTAGCCTTCAACTTTTAAAATTTTTTCATACATATTTTAGGATAAATAAGTAATTTAATTAAATGAATAATAAACGAATGGATCGTATTCGATTCATTTATGACCCATTTATTAAACGAATCATAAACGAATAAACGAATCAATGTCCTCAAACCCGAATTCGATTCGTTTAATTAGCAAATCAAATCGAATTCACCAATTTATTAAACGAATTACTTTTTTCAAACCTAAACCCATTTAATTCGCATCGAATCGAATTTAATAAACGAATCCTGACCCAGATTGCCACCCCTATTTAGTGTTAAAAATTGTATGTTTACTTAGGGGTAAAAATGTTATTTTGTGCTTATATTATGATTCACATTTGTAATTATGTAACATATTGTGAATTTCTAATTATGTTTCTAATATTTGATTTTGTGTATTTTTGTGTGTTTATTAAGTAGAAATAATAATTTCATGCAATTCGAGGTTCCAAACAGATAAACAGATGTTAAATTTAGATTCCGAAGGTTTGAAAAGTTAAGTCATTATCGAAGAGGATCCACGAATTTTGTTGTAAAATTATAAGTTTTTTTACTATGTTAAGTGTGGTAATTGTGAAATTATAAATTTTTACCATGTTAGGTATAGTATTGTTAGTGGAATAAGTTAGGTGTGTTTGAGTGGATTGGGTTAGGTTTATATTTAGTTAGTGGGTCATTTATGTTTGGTTAGTGAGACAAATGTAAAGCTATGATATAATTGGCTTTGTTTATGTGTGTGGTGTGCTACACCTTTCTTCACTTTTATTTTTCCAAATTTTTTTTCTCGTCTCTTTTTGCAATATTTAGTAAATTAATTTCATAATTTAATTTATTTTTATTTTCAATTTTAGTTGTTTTTATTTATTTAATTATGTATAATTTAATATTAATAATTGTTTTTATTTCAATTATGCTTAGCTAAATAATAATAGCTAGGGTAACGTGAAACTCTTAGTAGAAAAATATGATTTAATCAAATTCTATTTTTAATTATATAAATTAAATTTTTTCTATCTAATTTTATTCATATTTTATATTTTAAAAATTTGATTTATTGTAGACAAACAAGGGATTTTGGCATAATAAATTCTTACTATCTTAATATAAAGTATGGTAAAATGGTATTTTGACTTATTGTAGACAAGTTCAATTTTGGCACACTAAATACTTAATCCATATAAAATTAATGAGAAAATAATGATAATTTATACAATTAATCTTTTGGGCAATAAAGAAATATGTTAAATATAATTTAATAAATTATATTTACTACTAAGAATAGATCCATAGCCTTAACTAATTTAATTTCATAGTTTCACTTAAATTAAGTTGCATATATTTAAATTCAATTTTCATTTGTTAGATAAATTAAAATAAACAAATTAAATATTTTCTCTGTGCATTTAATGTACTTGGGAGTAAATTAAATACTTTTGAGTGGTGTCAAGTTTTTGGCGCCGTTGCTGCCGGGGTAAGGTATTTATTTTGTTTTATTTTTATTTTTTTCATTTTTCATTCCTTTTAGTTTTTGTAAATTTTCATTTTCCCACTTCTTCTTTTCTTAAATTCTGTTCTACCCATAAAACTTTTCACAATTTCAGTTTACCCCAAAGTTTTTGTTTTAGCCCCTATATTTCTTAAAAATTCAATTTGACCATAAAATTGAAGAAAGTTTTCAAATAGGTCCCTAGTTGAAATTTCCCATTATAATCAGATTTGGACCTACAGACTTGAACTTCCTTGCATAGTTGGACTAAATTTGGACTTGATTTGAACTAAATGGACATGGACTTTTAAAAATCACGACAAAGGATTAATAATTTAAATTTAATTGGCTGGAAATTTTTAAATAAAAAAAAAAGACATAGCATCTTGAGGTAAGTACCTTTTCTTTATTTTTTCTTTAAATTTCTGCAATTTAATTTTCGTATTTATTTTATTTTTCTTTGTAATTTTTCTTTTTGACATTTATTATTAATTTATATGGTCGGTTCAACAGCTTGAATTGTTATTTAATTTATTATTATTTTGTTAATGTGTTTAGTTTAATTAATTTGTTTATATGGCTGGTTTAACCACCTATTAAGTTTTTTTATTTATTAATTTTCAGTTTTTTTTCTTGTACATTAATTTATGTAATTTTTATTTTGCATTAATTTTTTCTTTTTTCTTTTATTATTTTATATGGCTGGTTTAACCGCCTATTTAGTTATTTAATTTTAATTTTAATTTTCAGTTTATTTATTATGTATGTATTTATTTTGTACATTTATATTTGTCGCATATTTAATTTTCAGATTTTTACTATTATTTATCATTTTTTAATTTTTTATTTAGCTTTCCATACGTTACCCATTTCATTGTGTATCGTCTTTATAACATAATTTCAGACAAGACTCGATCCAATAAAGTCTTATGATATAAAGACGATACACAAAGAAATGCATAACGTATGGAAAGCTAAATAAAAATTACAAAAAATGATAAATCATAGTAAAAACCTGAAAATTAAAACGCGACAAATATAAATGTACCAAAAAAAATAACATGCTCAATAAAAAAAATAAACTAAAAATTAAATAACTAAATAGGAGGTTAAACCAGCCATATAAAATAATAAAACAAAAAAAATAAAAAATAAATACAAAATAAAAATCACACAAATTAATGTACAAGAAAAAAATAAACTGAAAATAAAATAACTTAATAGGCGGTTAAACCGGCGATGTAAACAAATTAATTAAACTAAACATATTAACATAATAATAATAAATTAACAAAAATTAAATAACAATTTAGGCGGTTGAGCCGACCATATAAGTTAATAAAATAAATGCCAAAAAAGAGAAATTACAAAGAAAAATAAAATAAATGTAAAAGTTAAATTACAGAACCTTAAACAAGAAAGAAAGTAAAGGAATACTTACCTCAAGGTGCGATGTCTTTTTTTTTCAACTTTTAAAAATTATCAGCCAATTAAATTTAAATTTTTGATCCTTTGTCGTGATTTTTAAAAATTCAAGTCCATGTCAATTCGGTCCAAATTAAGTCTAAATCGAGTCTAAATTGAGTCCAAATATGCAAGGAAGTTCAAGTTTGTAGGTCCAAATCTAATTATTATGAAAAATTTCGGCTAGGGACCTATTTGAAAAATTTCTTCAATTTTGTGGTCAAAGTATAATTTTTAAGGAATATAGGAATTGAAACAAAACTTTGGGGTAAAATGAAATTCTGAAATTTGTTTTGGGTAGAACAGAATTTAAGAAAAGAAGAAGGGAAAAATTGAAAATTTACAAAAAGTTAAAGGAATGGAAAACTGAAAAATAAAAGTAAAACAAAATAAATACATTTCCCCGGCAACGGCGTCGAAACCTTAACACGACTCAAAAGTATTTAATTTACTCTCAAGTATAAGAGTGTCTAGTTATAATATAGCTCGGTGAGTCTAAGGTCAATCCACAAAGAAAATATTTAATTTGTTTATTTTAATTATGTAAGAAATGAAAATATAATTTAAATATATGCAACTTAATTTAAGTGAAACTATGAAATTAAATTAGTTAGGGCTATGGATGCACTTTTATTAGTGAATATAATTTAATAAATTCTTTTTATCATATTTCTTTATTGCCCAAAAGATTAATTAAATAAATTATCATTATTTTCCCATTAATTTTATTATGGATTAAGTACTTAGTGTGCTAAAATTTAACTTGTCTATAATAAGTCAAAATAGTATTTTACCGTACTTTGTATTAAGATATTAAGAATTTATTGTGCCAAAATCTCTTGTTTGTCTGCATAAATCAAAATTTCAAAATATAAAATATGAATAAAATTAGATAGAAAATAATTTAATTTATATAATTAAAAATAAAATTTGATTAAATCATATTTTCCTACAAAGAGTTTCATGTTGCCCTAGCTATTATTATTTAGCTAAGCATAATTGAAATAAAAATAATTATTAATATAAAATTATACATAATTAAAGAAATAAAAACAACTAAAATTAGAAATAAAACCAAATTTATTTATGAAATTAATTTACTAAATATTACAAAGAGAGATGAGAAGAAAAATTTGGAAGAAAGAAGTGAAGAAAGATTCAGAGAGGTGTGTTCCCCCCCTCTATTTATCCTAGTTCATGATTAATCCACACTACACATATAAAGAAAGCCAATTATATCATGGCTTTTATCATTTGTCCCACTAACCAAACATAAACCTAACCCAATTCACTCAAGCACACCTAACTTATTCTATTAACAATTACCATACCTAACATGAGTACCACATTTGACATGGTAAAAACTTATAATTTTACAATAAAAGTCACGGATCCTTTTCAACAATGGCCTAACTTTTCAAACCTCCGGAATCTAAATTTGACATCCGTTTATCTGTTTGGAGCCTTAAATTGCGTAAAATTATTATTTTTACCTAATAAACACACAAAATCAAATATTTAGAAACATAATTAGAAATCTACAATATGTTACATAATTACAAATATAAATCATAATATAAGCACAAAATAATTTTTTTCTCTCTATGTAAACATACAATTTTTAGCACTAACCACATAGCATTATTGTTATTAAAATAATTGATAAACTAGAAGATAAAACAAAAAAAAACACATGCTCCAATCATATCAATTTCGTATAATAGAAAATATATATATAGTCATTTTTTCGTGCGGGTGCCCTCATTTTTCTTTCATGCGGACACACTGTTGAGCCATACAGCTTCATAGAGTCAATGAAGACACACTATCAATCCGCACAGCTTAACAGTGTGTCCGTATTAAAAAAAATGGAGGCGCCTGCACTTGAGAATGATTATATATATGTATGTATGTATGTATGTATGTACGTATGTATGTATGTACGTATAACAATCACTTCTCTAATGTTAAAGAATAATAGAAACTTTCTAGAAAATTTACTTGGTAATTAATTTCTTGTAACATAACAAAGATTATATATTAAGAAAGCACTTGGTACTCCATGTATGCAAAACCAAAAGCCAACTACATACTTACAGAGAGGGATGGCAATGGGGTGGGTTCGGGGCAGGGATTATGATTCCCGAACCCAAACCCAAACTAGAAGCAATCCTCGAACCTTCCTAACCCGAAAAATTTTAATTGGGGGTAGTTCGGGTATATCCCCGATAATCCCCGAATGGGGGTGGGGATTAAAATGGGGACCCGATCCCCATTTATTTTTTTTCAAAAAAATTATTAATTTTGCAATAATATCCAAAATTATGACAATATTTAATTAGAAATGTCATTATGGATTAATATGAATTTAGTCTATTTACATCACATAGCAAACTGATCATGAACTAACTAAATTGGAATTCTGGTATGATAAATGTTAAAACTTGATATTTGATTGCACATTGTTACATCAGCCCTTAAACAGTGAACAAAAATCATCATATGCTTCCAAATGTAAGTTAAAAGTGCTGCACCAACAAAACCATAAATTAGTTGCTTTCAATTAGAAAACTCACCAAGATCATCACTGGGTGTCTTACTGTCTTATATACTCCTGAAGGAGATAGACGGGACCGGCCGGCCCGGGGGGCGCCGCGGTGGGTGTTGTTGGTGGGGGAAGCGCTTCTTAAAATGGTTGCTGCTGTAACGACATATATTTGATTGTGAAACAAATATTGTTGAAATTTGTTAAAGAATTTGTCTCAGCCTGTTGATAATAACGATGAATATACAAAAAAAAAAGGAATATAAATAAAAATAAAGTATGAGTATATATATTAAGAAATAGGGAGAATAAGACTGAAACAATTCACGTATGATAATGAAATTGTCATTTTCTTTTTAAAAATTGCCCTTTTCATGTTTTTTTATTATTTGATTAAATTAAATATTTTTAATTGGGTGAATTTGAAATGTAGTTTTTAATTTTAAAATAAAAAATATTTCAAATCTCTGAACCCAAACCCAAAATATATTTGGGACTTGGGCTTATCCCCAAAATTGACCCATATTTAATTTTGAAGCTTTTTGGGGCTTATACCCAATCCGAATTAATCGGGGGCTTGCGAGTCCTATAGGAAATGTTGCCATTGCTACTCACATACCAATTAATTATAGGATTGCATGAGTGGCAAGGGAACAACCAATTAATTAGTAATAAAATCATTTAATCTTATACATGCAATAATAAATAGTTGGTGACATATACATTAGTCATAATACAAATTAATTAAGTATTTCAACTAACTAAACACGATATTACTGTATTTAAAAATAAATTCAATCTTATGGTGATATATCACTTTAGCCATTAGTCTACTAGTAAAAACTCTTTTTTATTAAACCCTTGAGTATTATTTATACTTTGATAAATCAATAAATGTAATGTCTTATTTTGTACATGTGGTGCGTTATTTTTTTGTTGAAGGTAATAAAAATTAGGGAGGACGCTTATGTGTTAGGTGTATAATTAAATTATTTTTTCATTTTTACCTCTTAAGACCCTATTATTTTTTAATTTACCCATTACATCTACATCCCATACTTTAAAACGATTATAGAACACAAACAAAATAGAGTTTTCGGATTCTTTTAATTTTGTTCCATGCTGAAATTTGGCTTCACATCCAAGCTGACTTCCCAATAAGTCGGCATCTGCTTCTCTCATAAGAAGGGATCAAACCTCTGACTCTTAATACATCTCTATTGTTGGATCTTTAATATAATGTTGAGCTTATATGTAAATAATTATATGTTGCAAATTGTCATATAAGGTTAAGCCCAATTAAAAGTGATTTATAAAATTTTCAATAATTTTGGCTTTAATGTATCTAATAGGATGTGGGCCTTTAATGTGTAGGGACTAAAATGGTACTTACTATTTCTATGATAGGTTGAAATATGAATATCTGATGATAACAGGAAAAGTTGTTTATATAAATGGTTATGGTCCCCAGATCACTCGTATCGTTCTATTCGTTTTTGACATCCCATCATCAGAGACAGTGTAGTGAGAAATTTAAAGGATTCTCTTGGAGAACGT
Source organism: Clausena lansium (assembly GCA_030449835.1). NCBI lineage: Eukaryota > Viridiplantae > Streptophyta > Magnoliopsida > Sapindales > Rutaceae > Clausena > Clausena lansium. The sequence goes on from JASUUF010000311.1 coordinate 28,530, forward strand.
GTTGATCTGAAAGACAAATCACATGATCCTAGAGAATAATTACGTATTATAGATTTAGCTACGCTTCCACATATTAATTATAGATTCTTGATGATACAACATGAATGTTCTTATATTATAGGTGATGGTTTCACCAAAAGATTTTTATTATTCTAACTAGTGGTATCAGAGGCTCTTCATGTTGAATAATTGAGAATCAAGTTTCTTTTTCAATTAACCATTAAATCTTTGGCTTCTCAACCATTAAATTTGAGAAAAAAATTAAGGAAATTCGGAATTAAGGAAAATAAATATTTCAAAATTCAATTTCATAAAATTCGGATTTAAGATTTATAGTTTTTTTTTATATCCGGTTTCATTAATTAAGGGCCGGCAACATCACTGCCACAGTCGGCATGATTAGCGCCGGCCTGGGATGTCTAGGCTGCACTAGGAAGGTAAAGCTGCAGCTGAACGCCGCAGTATACATTAAAAGAAAGAAAAAAAGGAGCTGGCAAAGCCACGGCTAGGTGACCGCAACAGATCAGCAGATGGCTGTCGCTCATGAGAGTTAGCATAAAGTAAATTAAAAAAAAAGGAAAATTAGGAAAAAAAGGAAAATTAGGATTTGGGATTTGGGGCTGGTTTAGGATCCGGTTCAAGTTAACCCGAATTGGTCCAACCCCAAATAGGTCAACAATCAACTGTTGACCATTAACCCAAATTTTTAAATTTTTTTGAAGGGTAATTTTGGTACAATTTTAAATTTAAATATTGGTATGGTTATATATATTTTCAAATGAATTAATTAAAGCAACACGTCATCAAAGTCACATCTCTTGCGAAGCTTAATTTGTTTGGAAATATAAACGGTTGTATGTACGTAATTTCTATGAATATCGATCGGCCTAAAGGAGGTCCATATTTAATAGAATTGCATGTGCACCTGTGATAATAAAACCTGTGATAATAAACATGTGATGATTATTCGGTTTTACATGTGAACAATACATCGGTCCAAAGGAAGATTTATTGTTTGACATGTTCTTATTATCAGTGTTTGATTACTACACTAAGATACCACTTACAAGTTAATATTTTATCCAAAGATGAAATATTAATGGAGTGTCTAGTATCTTAAGATGGGGTTTACCTTTATTTGAATTTATTTTTGTTTTGAGAGTAATATGAGCTTGTTTTGTTTGTTTGTTGTTCTCTGTTGACTGTTGCTAATATTATTGCCAACATCAATTCTATTCTTATGCTAAATGGCTCCAACTTCAAGTCATGGCAATATAACCTCTTAATAGTTCTCGCAGCTATAGATCTCGACTTTGCATTAAGGGTTGACCCTCCCCCACCTCTTATTAATGAGAGTACTTCTGATGATAAGAAGGATTTAGAAAGGTGGGAGAAATCAAATCACATGTGTATGATGATCATGAAGAAGGCCATTCCGGAAGCATTCAGAGGCTCAATGTCTGAAAAGAAAACTACGGCTAAGGAGTTTCTTGCAGAAATTGAATAGAAGTCTGTCAAGAACGAAAAGGCTGAAATAGGCATGTTCTTGACAAGCCTAATTTTAATGAGGTATACGGGTAAAGGCAATATCAGGGAGTACATCATACAGATGTCTCATCTTGCTTCTAAGTTGAGAGTACTTAAGCTTGAACTCTCTGAGGACTTGATAGTGCATCTGGTTTTGATAACCTTACCAACACAGCTTAACTAGTTTAAGACGAGCTATAATTGTCAGAAAGACTCATATCACACTGTGTTAAGAAAAAAAAGGGCAGGCTGAAGAAAGATAAGGCAAAAAGTGCTCACTTAGCCTCTACCTCTGAGGGCAAAAACAATGGCAAGAAAAGGAATAAGGATAAGGAAGCTGCAGATACAACACCTCAAAAGAAACAACAAAAGAAACCAGGTGATTCGAAAAGTACTGGTTGTTTCTTCTGTAGAGCTTAAAGAAATAAAAAGAAGCATTGCACCAACTATCACTCATAGTGTGCTAAGAAAGGTATGCTTCTTAATTTGGTTTGTTCTGAGGTTAATTTAACTTCTGTGCCTAGACACATGATAACTTTATGAAATGAGAGTTATCATAGCATTTCTAGGCTTAAACTAGCATTACTTAAAGAGTTAATGATGAATTTTTATCTCATTTTTAGTTATATTTTGCATAAGTATTTATTTAAGTTAGTTATAATAATTTAATGTGCTTTAGATCATTTTGTGCTCTAATTAAGTGCATTATTATAGATGACCCAAAAGCCTATGTTATGCGGAATGATGCTATGAAAGAATACCTTCATTGATGTAACAACAAGCTTGAAGAAGACAGCAAAAGACTTCTATACAGATAAACAAATACAAGTATAAATCAGAACATATGTTGTAGAATTTGTTGCTATAGCACGGCAGAAGTTACTGCAGCAACCCTGGAGCACGCAAAGACAAAACAGACATGACTGCATGTAGATTAAACAACAAAATTTTTTGCAGCTCATTATTTTATTGTCATTAATTCGTGAAAAAAAATATAGGGCAGACATGCAGCAAAAAGAAAGGAAAAGATCTTCATCGATTGATAAAAGATAGGAATCTATATTCCTAGAATCCTAATGATTGTAAAAGATCTCCATGCCTTTTTGGGAACTAATTCCATGATTATAAAAGAGCATATTTAAAGAAAAGAGCCGTCACGCAAAAAGAGAAAAAGAAAAATAACATAAAAAAAGAGATTTGAGGGCTGTAATAGAGGAGTTCAGAGGAAAAGAAGAATAGATCGCATCATACATAAGAGAGACTTCTCGAATTACAAGCCTCATCTTTATATTCTTCTATTTCTTATTTTTATTTTTATTGAGAATGAATTCAATGGCTGAACCGAATATTATTTTTATTTATTTATTAATCATGAACTAAATTTTAATGTAGTTGGGTTTTAAACAAGCTTGATGATTGATTGACTTATATTATCATTGCTCTATGTTTGCTATAGCATTTTGTTTTGCTTATTGCAATTTCTTATTTTGGCTGATCACCCATTTAGTGGATATAAGCTAAGAGAGATCCTAAAAAAGGACTACTTAGTGGAATCAATCAAAGCAATACATGATTTTAGATCGGGTTTCCTTAGTTGATTTACTCTCAACTTGAATAGGGCTATGCTTGATCTAAAATTAGTGAAGAACTAGACACAGGGATTTACCTTGTAGGGTTAGTAGATTCTAGAGCGCATAATGATATGTCTAATGTTGGCTTAACAACTGATCACTGTTAGGTTACATATAGATATAAGATATCCGACATGCGACAGCTGAGGATGTATTAGGAGAAGATGTTGTAGCAACTGTACCTAAATTGTAGAATGGTCAATAATCATTAAGTGAGTTTAGTTACCCAACTACCTAATAGCCATTGATTATTTCCTTGTGTTTGATGTCTGTTTTATTTTATTATCTTCTGGTTTATTGTTTAATTAGTTTTATTAGATTATTAAGTTATTTCATTGATTTTAATTTAATTTTATTAGAGTATTAAAAATTATACCGAATAGATTGTTGTAGCAAGTCTGATAACATCAAACCCTGTAGAGATGATCTCAATACTCATTATTATATAACTTGTTGCGTCTACTTGGACACTAACACCCATTGTATAATATTAACAACAACACATATGGTGGATAGATTCTAGTGCAACCACACACATTAGTGTGTCTATGCGGAGTTGCCTAAATTGCCGATAGCCCAGTGATGGTGAAAGATACATCTATATTGGCAATGGCAAGACAGTTAAAGTTGAAGCAATTGACAAATTTAGATTATTATTAAAGATTGAATTTTATTTAGATCTTGATGAAGCATTTATAGTATCGTCTTTTTGACGGAACTTGATTTCTATTCCTGCTTTGAACAAATATAATTTTTCATGTTCATTTGGGAATAGAAAATTTAATTTGTTTTATGATTCAAAATTGATTGGATCTGGTACTTTTTCAGGCTATGATAATCTGTATTTGATTGACACAATTACTTCATTTAGTGAATCCCTGCAATTAAGCACACGGGGTGTCAAGAGAAAATTAACCAATGAGAATTCATCTGCGTTATGGCACAAGAGATTAGGTCAGATCTCCAGACGAAGAATAGAGAGACTTGTGTCAGACAAAATTCTCCACCCTTTAGATTTTATAGATTTTGATATTTATGTTAACTACATCAAAGAGAAACAAATCAATAAAATGAGAGTTGAAGCCAACATGACTTTGAACATCTTAGAACTCATGCATACAAATGTTTGTGGGCTATTCCCTACTGCTACTTGGAATGGTAAAAAATATTTTATGAAGTTTATAGACAATTTTTCTAGATATGGCTACATATACCTCCTTCATGAAAAGTCACAGTTATTGGGTATTTTCAAAAAATTTAAAGCTGAAGTTGAAAATCAACTCAGCAAAAGAATTAAAAGTGTCAGGTCTGATCGTGGTGGTGAGTACTATGGCAAATATGACGATTTAGGTAAACAACATCTAGGATCGTGTACTAAGTTCTTAGAGAATACAATATCGTCCCGCAATACACTTGCCTAGTTTGCCCACAATGAATGGTGTTGCTGAAAGACAAAACACGACGCTTGAAGATATGGTGAGAAGTATGATTTGTCATTCTACTTTACCAAAATTACTGTAGGGAGAAGCGTTTAAGATTGTATTATTTATCCTTAATAGGATTCTAATTAAAGCGACTGCCAAAACTCTTTATGAACTTTGGACGGACAAGAAGCCTAGTCTAAATCACTTGAATGTTTGGGGATGTCCAGCTGAGGCAAGGCTTTATAAGCTTAATGAGAAGAAACTAGACTTAAGGACAGTGAGTTGCTATTTATTGGATATTCTAAAAGATCCAAGGGTTATAAGTTTTATGATCCTATGATTAAGTCGATTTTGAGTCTAGAAATGTGCCATTCGTTGAGACTGTCGAGTTTGCGAGGGGAGATACAGCTAGAGACTTTGTCTTTAAAAGGAAATATCAACATATTTCTACAGGTGTTATTGACATTGATCAGGGTCTCATTCCTGGCTTTGTTTAAGACACAACAAATCAAGACAATGTTGGAGAACCCCTCATATAAGAAATTATTTTGGAGGAATAAACTCTACCACCTCAAGAACCTATGCCATTAAGAAGATCCACTAGAGAACGAAGAAGTGCAGTGCCAGATGACTACGTTGTATTTCTCCAAGAACATTTGTGGACAATTGAGTGATAGAAGATGATCTAGTTAATTTCTGTCAAGCGATAGAAAGTTCTAACTCTCAGAAGTGGATTAATGCCATTAATGAGGAAATAAATTCCATGAAGGACAATGACGTTTGAGATCTTGCCCCATTGCCAGAAGGTGCGAAACTTATTAAATGCAAATAGAAGGTGCAAAACTTACTAATTGCAAATAGATATTTAAGAGCAAAAGGTATTTAAGGCAATGTAGAGAGGAACGAGGTACATCTCGTCCCAAAGGCTTTACACAGAAAGAAGGCATTGACTATATGGAGACTTTCTCTCCAATTTCTTCAAAAGACTCTTTTAATATCATAATGGCATTGGTGACGTATTTCAACCTTGAGTTACATCAGATGCATGTGAAGACATCATTTCTCAATGGTGACATTGATGAGACGATTTATATGGTAAATCTAAAAAATTTTATGTCTGGAGACTGTTGTCAATTTTATGCAAATAGGACGTCAGCGCACAAGTGTACACATCAAGTAATAAAGTAGTGAGTATTGAGATCATCTCTACAGGGATTGATATTATCAACCTTGCTACAGTAAGTCTATTCAGCACTAACTGTAACATAATAAATGAGAGTAAAAAATTATTTAACTGAAACTCAATTGAACTTTAAAATATTAATAAACTAAAAATTGAACAAACTTAAACACACGTTAAACACTAGAAGTTATTCAATTGATTAAAGTGTAGTTGGGAAATCTAAACTCACTTAATGACTATTGACTTGTCAAATAATGTTAGATCTAGTTGTCATAGCCGCCTCTACAACACTAAGCAGATTCCTTATGTATCCTCATCTTTCGCTTGTTGGATATCTTATACCTATATGCAATTCAACAATGACTAGTTGCTAAACCACATTTAGATATATCATTAAACGTCTATGGATCTACAAACCCTACAAGGTGAATCCCTATGTCTAGTTCTTCATTAATTCTAGATTAATCATAGGCCTATTTAAATTGATATTAAACCAATTAAGGAAAATTCAATCTAGAATCATGTATTGCTTTGACTTATTTCCACTAAGCCGTCCCTATTGAGGATAAAACCTAGCTTCTATTTCTAAATGGTTGGTCAGCCGAAATAGAAAATTAAATAAGCACAATCAAAACAAAATGCTGTAACAGACACTGAAGCAACAATTATAGAAGTCAAATTATCATTAAGATTGTCCAAAACCCAACTACATATAAATATAGTTCATGTTAAATAAATAAATAAAAGCACAATTCAGTTTAGCCATTAAAAACCTCATCAAAAGAAATAAATAAAAAGTAAAAGATTCATAGAACTAAATCTTAGAGAGGCACTCTTGATGAATTCCGATATGAACTTCTCCTCCTCTCTCTTTCACAGTTTCAGCCCTTGGGTTCTTCTTCTTCTTTCTTCGTTTTCTTGATGTGCAAGGAATTTATGTGGGTGTCACGGCTCCTCACTCTCTTTCTATTCATAATCACCTTTTTTTATATGATGCGATCTAGGGTTATTCCTCTTTAGGATAGAAATCTTCCAACGAATTTATTTTATTCTTGCCATATACGCCAAGGAAGTCTCGTGCCACATCAGCCCTACTTGATCCTTAGATACTTTAAGTCTGCCTTATATTTATGTGCTGTTGCCTTGCTGTAGCAACTCGCAATGATGTCACATCGCTCGTAGCTTAAGTTACTCCATTTATTCCTTGATTCTTTATTATTCTTTTGTACTATTGTTGCAGCAGCCATCACTAAAATTTGCACCGTTTAATTTCCTACACAAAATGCCATGAATGAGAACATATAATAAACTTAAATGCTTTAAATTAACTTAATTAAACTTGAACATATGCTTATGCATAACCTAACTAAAAGTAATGCAAAATATGAATATAACTCTCTAAGTAGTCATAAATTAAGCCTAAGAGTGCCATGATAACTCTCATTTCATAAAGTTATCACACCCCTAAACTTAAACTATTACTTGTCCTCAAGTAATGCAACACACAATTATGCAAAGACCGACTAAGCTTTGCTATCTATATTGCTTTTAACTCATCAACCCTCAAATAAAAGGTCACCATAATACACAATCACCAACAGCAGCTTCAGCACTAAACTCAAGTTCAATTCTGTCCCAAGAGTGTGCGTGCTGCTTTAATCAAGGGTTATCATTGCTGCAACAGTATTTAGGTAATACATAAAAATAATTATACTCATGAAGACATAGGGGGTACATCAGTTCACACTGTGCTACAGCATCATAAAGCTATATATATATATATATATATATTTCCAGTTCTAAAGTTTCTTTGTTTCAGACTAAAATCAGGTTTCTTGGTCATTATATTTCCAAAGGTACCATAACACCTATAGAGAGATCTCTTGCATTTGCTGATAGATTCCCTGATAAAATCTTTGATAAAACCCAACTGCAGAGATTTCTAGGCAGTTTGAATTATGTTCTTGATTTCTGTCCTAATATTAAATAGCCCTATCCAGGATGCCGTAGCTACCCTGATCCTTACAATTTCTCTACACTTTATAGGTGACCCCTCACACCTTAGAGATAAAAATGCTGAGTTACTACACAATTTAAGATGTAGAAAACTTAGTGAATTCCAAAACTATAAAACCACCTTTTTCACTCGACTTTTCCTACGAGATGATGCAAACCATGTTACTTGGAAAGAAAAATTCCTTGCAGGTTTACCAGCCCTCTTAGGAGAAAAGGTCGGGAATTCTATTAAGGCCCTGTATGACAATCGTATCCCCTATGACGATCTCACTTATGGTGAACTTGTCAGTTTCATTAATAAAGAAGGTTTAAAGATTTGTCAAGACTTGAAACTCCAGAAACGCTTAAAATGGGAGCTTAGACGATCTAAACAAGAATTAGGCAGTTTCTGCAAACAGTTTAATTATGATCCTCTTAAAGCCTTCACCTCCAAAGATTGTAATGGTAAGTGTTCTTTAAAACCTTACAAAAAACATTACAGATCAAAAAGCCACAAACGACCCTACCTGATTTTAGTGAATCTTCCTATAAGAAATATTTGAGACCTTATAGGAAACCCCACTTCTCTAAAAGAAAAGATTCTAAAGCTACACCAAAAGCCCCTTTTAATTATAAAGACGCTACTTGTTTTAAATGTGGAAGAAAAGGCCATACTAAGAACTTCTGTAGGATGAACAGAAAACTCCATGAGCTTGGCCTTGATGAACAGACACTTTCAAAAGTAGCTCCTCTACTTGTAGAGTTATCTGACTATGAGTCGTCCATGACGGGAGATAGTGAGCTTTTACAGATAGATGAGAACTGTCGGAAAGATTCCATTCAGTAATCTTTTTCCTAACTGTAATAGGGTTAGACTCTTTAAAGGGATAAATAATGTTATTATCTGAAGCATACATTTAGAACCAGTCGAAAAACAGTATGTGTACTTTATGCAAATTTACAAACTCATAATAAATCTGCTGGATTTCTTTTGTTTGGTTTAAGAAATTTTTGAAAAACCAAAGTCTTTTGTCTTTATTGTTTTCAGAATAAAAATATTTATGAAGAAGGGTTTTATCAAGTTCAAAATCTTTTTCAAGGACACTAATTACATTTTCCGTGACAGTAGAAAATATAGGAGAAGTTGGAGGAGAAGGTTCCTTCTCTTCTTGGCTTTGTTCTTGTTGACTACTAGTGTAAATAGGATATGGAACACTAGTAGTATAGTCAACAGAGTGTATAGAAGAGCTAGGTATATCAGATGTGGAAAACTTAGGTTGACTTTTCACAGATTGGAAAGAAAGATTTATAACAGAAAGAATTCTTGTAAATCTCCTTTCTAGTGATGGAATACTAGAGCTTGAATCTTTATCGGAAAATCTAGACGATGTAGATCTCCTAAAGGACAATTTTACTTTACCATCGGAATACTGAGTCACATTTTGTAACTCCGTATTGGGCTCTAGTTGCTTGGGAACCACTGGTTCAATGGCTCCATCTAAAATCCATTCCTCAGGAAGATTGACATCTTTCCATTGGATTGGTCTTGGAATAACAGTGTTGGCTTTAGACAGGTCAGTCTGCAAGAGAAGAGTCTCGTCTCTTTTTGACTGAAATTTATGTTGCGTATTAAATGCAGAATTCATGGCTTTGTAAGAAATTTTAAAGATTAAGGCAATTGGAACAGATCCTTCAATCATATGGTAATTATGAGTTTTGATCTGTAAAATCATGCTTTTTAAAATATTTTTGTCTTTTAAGGAAACTGTTATGTTTGAGTAACAACTAAAAGAAATTGGACCTTTACAGAGGCTTTATTCTATACTACTTAGTAAACAATCATCAAAAGAGATGAATCTCCCATCTCTGAGAACGGCTAAAATGGAGGTATTGAGTCCTTCTTTAGTTAAGGGTTTTATACCGACTTGTATTAAGCCAATGTGAACATAATTAAAGTTATTTTCCTTTAGTCGTTTTAAAGAATATTCTGAAAATAAGTGAATTGTTTCAAATGGCTTTGAAAGGGTTATGTCTCTTTCTTCAGTTTTTATAACAAAATCAGTCTTTAAAAAATCAAGCTTTTTTGTTTTATAAATCATGTCTTTAGAAATTTTTGGTAGTTCCCAACAATCTATGGCTTTATTAAAGTCTTCAACTATGAATTCCTCTGAACTCACAACATTCTTTGAATCACTAGTCTTTCCAGAAGAAGAGCTAGAGAAAGACGATGCTCTACAGAGTAGAGAATCCATGAGTAACACCTATAATTTGGTTTTAGTTCTACAGGTATGGCTACAATCCAAGGCTAAGAATTGGTTTTACTGTCCTTCAACCAAATCGGGACTTATGACCAAATACTACCAAGGCACCCAAAGGTAACACTTTCACCACACAAGCAAAATTTCAACCAAAACACAAGTCTAAATCATAAAGTCTCTAACCTATAAATCACTATCCTCCCCCTGGCTCTGATACCAGACGCAACTAGGGTTAAAACTAATATAGCAAACCTAAGCAACGCAAGGTTTGGGTTTTAAGTACTAGATCTGGATCCCAGAAATAGTACTCTGATTGAATGGAGGGAGAAAAGAGATACAACTAAGGGCAGAGATGTGGTCTCTATGCCTTAGAGGAAACGTAATAATTTAAAACAAGTTTCTGATGCAGAAGATCAGCCGAAGCCGCAACTGCAGAGCATACTAATAAAATTAAAATTACAGAATTTAAACATGAATTTAGACAAAGCTTTAAATAAATTACAAGAATTTAAATCATACAATGCTCTAAATAAAGTACAATGCTTTAAATAAATTACATCAAAATCGTACAATTTTGCTTGAATCCAAGAGGTTTTGTAACAGGAAGAAGAATGTTTTACAGAATAGGAAAATTTTTAAGACAAAAAAAATTCCTCTAAGTCTTAATGTTTTCCCGAGAGAGATAAATTTTGAGAGAAAAAAAATCCGTGCCCTTCAGGTCCTCTCCCCCCCCCCCCTTTATCTCCTTGGTGGATTTGTCTTTAAGCTGCTTTTTCCTGTTCCTTCACATGGGGGACAGCATTTTATGCTTTTGTTGGTGGGGAACAACATCTTCTGCTTTTGTTGATGGGGGATAGCATCGTCTGCTTTTTAGACTCTTTAGAATAAGCTTTATGTGGCGAGAGCAACTTTTGCTTTTGGTGGGCCAAGAAATCGTCGGTGGAAAGGAATGGAGAAAATTGTCTTCACATCTTTTTCCTTAAGACAAGGATAGTGAATGAAGGAAGACAATTTTCGGAAAAGTACATAAAATGAAAATTACAAATGGGAAATGAAAATTACAAATGAGAATTACCATTTTTTTTTACACAAAAGATATACACATATACAGAGAATAGCTTTAAGAATGCTTGATAGGAGAAAGAATTCTGAAGCAGTCATCTTCGTTATCATCTCTAAGGGAAATGAATGGCTCAGCTTCCTCGGAAGAACTAGCAACAGAAGGTTCAGATCTTGAGGCAAAAGTGCGCCGCATCATTTTAAAATATTCATCTTCAGTCTTTGCACTGGCCAAAAGAGATTGGGCCTTTGTTCGTTGAGCAAGAAATGTACTCTAGGCTTTAATGTCTTGAATGCTGGGAGTAAGGAGGCCTTTTGAGGAGAGCCATGTTTGGACTGTGACTTCAGACAGTTTGGACTGTTCATCAAATTTAGACCACCATTTGACTTTAAAGATTCTTTGTAAAATTAGTTGGGCTTCATGACTGTGGTATTTAAAGTCCCACATCCAGACCCAAGGAAGAAAGAAATTGGTACAGAAACAAAGAAAAGGAGGAAACCTCTTCTCCGACTCTGAAAGAATATAATGGGCTTTAAAAAGGTTTAAAGGGTGAGTGGCATTTGGGGTTAAGATTTCTAGGCTTGGACCGAAATAGTTCCACCATTATTGGAACCAGTTTGGAAGGCTTTTAATGGTTATTTTTGAATTAAAAAAAAATAATCAAGAATAGGTCTTTTTTGGGTTTTGGATAAAAAATGTGTTAAACCAGGCTTGTTGATAATCCCAATAAGAAAAGGACAAACAGTGGTTTAGACGCATTTAAAAATTAGCGGGAAAAGTCTTTGGTTTGTGAAGTTGGTCACCCCACTGTTTTGGGCTCAAAACTTTAAGTATGGTAGCTGTGGAGTAGGCTGGCTCAGTGTGAGATTCACTAAGGAAGAAGTGTTTAAACTTGACAGACTCAGTGAATTCTAATATGCTTTGATAGAAAGACTGGGGTTTTGACAAATTCCATGGTTTGAAAAACCAGCCTTTCGGGAAAATCTTTAAAATAGCTTAAAATGGATCAGAGTGATAAAAACCATCTTCCATAGATAAAACATTTTGATGATGAGTTTTATGAATCCAATCCGAAGATTTTTGTGAAAGCTTTGATTGTGAAACAACAATTTGAGAATTGGAGCTTTCACCAGAAAGAACTATGTTAGAAGAAGAAGACTTTGAAATTGTTTTAGAAATAGTGTTTTCTTTTTGAGGATTTTGTGAAAGGGCTTTATTTTGTGAAAAACTTTGTAGAGCTAACAGGAGCTCTGGAGACTTTGAAATGGAGTTCATCTATTCTTTTACCTGTTCTTCGGAGGCAATTGCTTTAGACTGAGCTTCTTGTTCATCAACTATGTCAATCTAGGATTTGACTGGCATGGCTGAAGATAGTAATTTTTCTTTAGGTGGGGTTGTATGAGGTTCTTTAGAAGTTGTTTGAGGTTCAGGGTCTTTAAGGTTACCTTTCCCTTTGTCTCTCCGTTTTGGCGGCATTATCTGTTTTGGAGAAACTCTCTGGTTAGGAAATCAGGGATAGAATTTGTATCTCCTTTAATAAATTCAATATCAAAGTCAAAAACACTTAAAATAGCTTGCCATCGTGCAAAAATCTGTTTTGATGCAATATTTTGAACATCTTTTTCTAAAACATATTTTGCAGCTTTACAATCAATTCTAAGTAAAAATTTTTTATTCAATAAATCACTTTGGAATTTAGAAATGCACAATACAATAGATAAAATTTCTTTTTTAATAGTAGAGTAATTTTTTCGACATTCATTCCCAGTGAGCGAAACATCTTTGTACTATTTGTTCTTTATTACCATCCTTTTGTTTTAAGATTCCTCCATAGCCTAAGTCTGAAGCATCGGTTTCAACAATTTTAGGTAAAGAAAGGTTTGCTAGAAATAAGCATGGAATTTCTTTAACAATTTTAGGTAATGAATGATATTTATAATCCTTTTTAGAATTAAGAGATAAAACAGAAACCTCTAAAGCCCCCAATATTAAAAAGAATGCTTATGGTCTTACTGAAATTCTAGACAAAAAGAAGACTAAGAAAACAAATACTAATATCTAAGATCTCCAAAAAGAGATAAAAGAAATCAAACTTGAGATAAAAGGCTTAAAAGAGAAACAAAAGAATGATTCTGAGACTATCCAACTCCTGTTACAAAAACAGTTGGAAGATAATTCTGATAGAGAAAAAGAATCTGATGGTGAAAATGAAAAACCAAACCTTGAAAACATTGAATCTCTACCCAATGATTTTCTTTTTGTTTTAAAACAAATCACCACAAGAAAATACTTAATTAAAATCACCTTAATCCTTTCTAAAGATTTTGAAATTGACACCATTGCTCTTTTTGATACTGGTGCTGATTTAAATTGTATCAAAGAAGACATCGTTCCTAAATGATTTCATGAGAAAACAAATGAAAGACTTTCTGCTGCTAATAATTCAAAATTAAAAGTCAAATCTAAAGTTGATGCCTCTGTTCAAAATAATGGTTTTGAATTCAGGACTTCTTTTATTCTAACAAATGATATATATCACACTGTTATTTTAGGAACTCCTTTTATTAACCTTATTACTCCCTATACTGTCAATTATGATAGTATATCTTTTAAAGCAAGAAACAAAAAATTGATTTTTTCTTTCATTGAAAAGCCTAAAACTCAGAATTTAAATATTGTAAAAGCCTGTTCTGTTTACCGGAATCAGATCAATACCTTACTCAAGTCAAAACAAAATGACTTAATTTGTTTGCAAAAAGATTTGAGTTTACAAAGAATTGAAAGCCAATTACAAAATGAATTTACAAAGAGAAAAATTTCTGATTTTAAAACCTTAATTGAAAAAGAAATATGTGTCGATCTACCATCTGCTTTCTGGAACCGAAAACAACACTTGGTTGATTTGCCATATGAAAACTCTTTTGATGACAGACAAATTCCTACCAGAGCCTGTCCTATCCAAATGAACATGGATTTGGAACAACATTGTAAAAATGAAATCAAAGATTTAGAATCTAAAGGTCTCATTGTTAAATCTAGGTCTCCATGGTCTTGTGCTGCTTTCTATGTTAATAAAAACTCAGAAATAGAAAGAGGAACACCTATATTAGTTATTAATTACAAACCTTTAAATAAAGTGTTAAAATGGATAAGGTACCCCATACCAAATAAAAAAGATTTACTCCAAAAACTGCATTCCGCCTTCATTTTTTCAAAATTTGATATGAAATCGGGTTTTTGACAAATCAGAATTCATCCTAAAGACAGATATTCTTTTTGAAGGATTGGGTCTGAAATGTGTTTGACTAATTCAAGAAAAGTTTCTTGAGCTTTAGTTAACACATTGATTTTCTTTAAATAGGATTCTGTGTCGCTTGCGTCAGAATCACTATTACTAGATACAGAGTCAGAGTCAATTAACTCATCTATCTGTAAAGGCTCACTATCTCCCGTCATGGAAGACTCAGAGTCAGATAACTCTACAAGTAGAGGAGCTACTTTTGAAAGTGTCTGTTCATCAAGGCCAAGCTCATGGAGTTTTCTGTTCATTCTACAGAAGTTCTTAGTATGGCCTTTTCTTTCACATTTAAAACAAGTAGCGTCTTTATAATTAAAAGGGGCTTTTGGTGTAGCTTTAAAATCTTTTCTTTTAGAGAAGTAGGGTTTCCTATAAGGTCTCAAAGGTTTCTTATAGGAAGATTCTCTAAAATCAGGTAGGGGTCGTTTGTGGCTTTTTGATCTGTAATGCTTTTTGTAAGGTTTTGAAGAACACTTACCATTACAATCTTTGGAGGTGGAGGCTTTAAGAGGATCATAATTAAACTGTTTGCAGAAACTGCCTAATTCTTGTTTAGATCATCTAAGCTCCCATTTTAAGCATTTCTGAAGTTTCAAGTCTTGACAAATCCTTAAACCTTCTTTATTAATGAAACTGACAAGTTCACCATTAGTGAGATCGTCATAAGGAATACGATTGTCATACAGGGCTTTAATAGAATTCCTGACCTTTTCTCCTAAGAGGGCTGGTAAACCTGCAAGGAATTTTTCTTTCCAAGTAACATGATTTGCATCATCTCGTAAGAAAAGTCGAGTGAAAAAGGTGGTTTTATAGTTTTGGAATTCACTAAGTTTTCTACATCTTAAATTGTGTAGTAACTCAGCATTTTTAACTCTAAGGTGTGAGGGGTCACCTATAAAGTGTAGAGAAATTGTAAGCATCAGGGTAGCTACGACATCCTGGATAGGGCTATTTAATTCATCATAGATGGGTGCTCCATTTTTATCTGTTTGAATGGCATTAAGGATATCTAATTGTTGCTGTTTAGTGAGAAGATGATCCCACCAATCTTTAAGTTGACCAGTAAAACCAGCAATGAGAATCTCTGCAATGGCTTTGTCAGAGGTTCCCACCTGGGTTTTATAGGCATTAGCTGCTATGGTCATTTGTTGCAACAATCCAAGAATGTTATATTCAGACATACCATCAAGATTCCACTCATAGACAGAGGAGGCATTAAATCGCGATTGGTTTAATGCGCTTGGTCTGTTGTCTATGGTGAGATCAGGAGGAGAATTAGTCGGTAGAGCTAATTCTCAGTAGACTTTGTTGGCTTTAGGAACAGGCTCATTTCTAACGGCTTCTATGTCTGAAAAGGCTATAGACATTTGGTCTTGATCTAGTACACCAATGGTTCTAGATTGGGCACTATCATGAGCTATTTGGACTTTTCTAGAGGAAGAAGAAGCTTCTATTCGATCAAGTTGGTCTCTAATGGCTTTAGCAAAATCTGACTTTGATTATTGAATAAGCTTTTGACTAGTTTTCGAAACCTGAAAGGATTTGAAAATAGGTTCTTTAAGCTTTTTGTTAGAATCAGATTTTGATGAGGTAATAGGAGAAACAGCTACTGTTGATTTCTGGAATTGGTTCTCTATTCTAGTCAACTATTTTCCTATTGTATTTAGGTTAGTATTACAGAAATTATTTTGTTGAATAATGCTTCCTAAATTGGTTTCTATATCATTTGTCTTATAGATTTTATAAGGTGAGGCTTTAACCTGGATAGGAGGCACACCATGCCTGGATTTTTATTTAATCTATCATGTAAAGGTTTGGAAATCCTATTAATATTAGGACAGAAATCAAGAACATAATTCAAACTGCCTAGAAATCTCTGTAGTTGGGTTTTATTAAAGATTTTATCAGAGAATTTATCAGCAAATGCAAGAGATCTCTCTATAGGTGTTATGGTACCTTTGGAAATATAATGACCAAGAAACCTGATTTTAGTCTGAAACAAAGAAACTTTAGAACTGGAAATAGCTAAGCCAGCTTTCTTAGTTGCTAGAGAAAATTTTTATCTCTCTCGGGAAATCAGTTAGGAAAAAGATTACTGAATGGAATCTTTTCAACAGTGATAGGACCGTTGAATCTGAGCATCCACCCTTTAGGAGTTTGACCATTGACCATGGTGTGCCTCCTATCTAGGTTAAAGCCTCACCTTATATGTGCCGATCTACCATCTGTTTTCTAGAACCGAAAACAACACTTGGTTGATTTGCCATATGAAAACTCTTTTGATGACAGACAAATTCCTACTAAAGCTCGTCCTATCCAAATGAACATGGATTTGGAACAACATTGTAAAAATGAAATCAAAGATTTAGAATCTAAAGGTCTCATTGTTAAATCTAGGTCTCCATGGTCTTTTGCTGCTTTCTATGTTAATAAAAACTCAGAAATAGAAAGAGGAACACCTAGATTAGTTATTAATTACAAACCTTTAAATAAAGTGTTAAAATGGATAAGGTACCCCATACCAAATAAAAAAGATTTACTCCAAAAACTGCATTCCGCCTTCATTTTTTCAAAATTTGATATGAAATCGGGTTTTTTGCAGATCCAAATTCATCGTAAAGATAGATATAAAACTGCATTTACTGTGCCTTTTGGACAGTGTGAATGGACAGTAATGCCATTCGGTTTAAAGAATGCACCTTCTGAATTTCAAAGAATAATGAATGATATTTATAATCCTTTTTCTGAATTTGATTTCTGAATGATATTTATAGGATTTCCAAACTTGATTTCTGTCCAATATATATATATAATGCCCTTCAGTATACATATACTTTTTATGTGAATGCCCCACAGGGGTATTGTTGCCACCCAACTACTTGGTCCCTGTACACATCAGAGTTGTTACAGCCAGCACATAAGAGATGTTACAGCATAGTCTTATCTTTAGACACCTTTGACTCAGAGCTAAACATAGGGTTCATGCACAGACCTAGGTACTCAGTTTTTAAGACAAAAGACTTTTTTCTTTTCTTTTTTTTTAAGTTGCTGTAACAATGGTCATAACTTGGCTGTCTTTTTACTCAAGTCCACATATAGGGTGCATACTCAGCCCTGGTTACTCAGCAACTAAGTCATTGGAGCAAAAATTTATTCTTTTCCTAGCACAGTTCTCATAAAAATTTTCTCTTCCCCCCAAACTTAAATTACTCCACCTCTGAAAATACTTTATTCTGCATACTGCTACAGCAGACTTACCACTTAATTAGAACAATGTGGAAAGACAAAATCTCCCTTTCCAATCATTACTGTTGCTACTGGAGGTGACTCTTCTCACTTCATGCAATTCATCCTTATTGGGTTTCTAATCAAATGTGCAGAATCTAGACATACAGAGTTATTCATCACACATTCACACTCAATACAGGCAGAATTTTTTTATATATATGCATGACTGACATACATTGACACAATCCCCCCTCAAACTTGAGAGGTGCTGTGTCCTCACAAGCACATAAAAACAATACAACCATTAATGGATTAAAATATGAAAGAATTGAAATAAAACATGAATGCATAAACACATGATAAGAAAGTAATATAAAAAGGAAAAAAAATTTTGTAGCTTGTAAATAGGCTGAAGGGCTACTCCCTTGTTAAGTTGACTGTTTGCTTTGGATTGCGGGAGCAGAGTTATATCTGGTGAGCTGAGTGTGCCAGCAATGGCTTTTTAAATCCATTGGTTGTTGTAGCATTCATTATTGTGCTGTAGCAGGTACATGATTGTATACTCTCTTTGAATAAACTGCTGCATTGGTGTGGTATCTGCTACAGCATTGTTGTCAACATAGAGTTTTTCCTTCTTCTCCTTCTTGTCATTCTTTGATTTGAACCTCATATGGCTCCCAATTATCTGATCAAAAATTAAAATAATAACTAGATCTGAGTTGAATTAAATGTAAAATTAAAATGAAACTAAAATTACTAAGAAAATAACTTCCCTTCTTTAGGTTGCCTCCCAAGAGCGCTTGATTTTAGGTCATTCAGCCTGACCTTTTTTATTTACTTAGCTTGGATCTGTCAATAACAGATCATCTCTTGAAGGAATATCATCAACTCCTATATATAGTTTCACCCGTTGTCCATTGACTTTAAATGTTTTCCATGTTATTGAATCCTTGAGGTCCACGGCACCATGTGGATAGAGCTATATGAGTTGAAACGTGCCAGACCATCTAGACTTCAATTTTCCAGGAAATAACTTCAGTCTAGAATTATATAGAAGTACTTGTTGACCTGAAATTAAATTTCTTGGTTAAATGTGCCTATCATGCCATTGCTTAGTTTTCTCTTTATAAATTTTGGCATTTTCATAGGAGAACATCCTTTATTCCTCTAGTTATAGAGTTGAAGCTTTCGTTGCTCTGTTGCAGCAGTCATGTCCATGTTCAATTGCTTTAATGCCCAATATGCCTTATGCTCTAATTCTAATGGTAAATGACAAGCTTTGCCATACACAATTCTATACGGTGACATCCCAATTGGTGTTTTATATGCTATATGCCCATAGGGAGTCATCAAGCGGTATGGACCAATCCTTCATACAAGGGTTTACTACCTTATTCAATATTATTTTAATCTCTCTGTTAGAAACTTTTACCTGGCCACTAGTTTGTGGGTGGTATACTGTAGTTACCTTATGTGCGATCCCATATTTTGTCAATGCTGCAGCCAATACCTTATTATAAAAGTGCGTTTCTTCATCACTTATTATGGCTCTAGGAGTTCCAAAACGTGTGAAGATGTTCGTTTGAAGGAATTTCACCACTGTATTGGCATCATTTGTAGGGAGGGTTGTGGCTTCTACCCATTTAGACATATATTATACAGCCACTGATATATATAAGTTCCCGAAGGATGGTGGGAATGGTCCCATAAAGTCTATTCCCCAAACATCAAAGAGCTCTACTTCTACAATGTCGGTTAATGGTAATTCATGCTTTTGTGATATGTTTCCAGTTCTTTGGCAACTATCACAACATTTAACAAATTCATGAGCATCTTTAAAAATTGATGGCCAATAATAACCTGATTGAAGAATCTTTGCTATTGTTCTTTGCCCTCTAAAATGTCCTCCATATGTTGTAGCATGACATGCTTGCAAAATACTTGGAATTTCTTCGTTTGGCACACATCCTCTGATTAAATGGTCAGCACATAATTTATATAAATATGCTTCATCTCATTGATAATTCTAAACATCATGAAGAAATTTTTTCTTTTGCCGGAAATTTAAATCATGTGGTAATATTCCACTTACTAAATAGTGAGCAATATCCGCATACCATAGGAGTCCATCTTGCTGTAGCATCTGTACATGCTGTAGCATCAGCAACTGTTCATCAGGAAATGTTTCCATAATTTCTTGCTTAGTTAATGTGCTTGCATCTGCTTCCAATCTTGAAAGATGATCCGCAACCTGGTTCTTAGTTTTTCTTTTCTATCTTTTATTTCTAGGTTAAATTCTTGTAACAATAGTATCTATCTAATTAATTTTTGGTTTGGCATCTTTTTTGGATATTTAATTGCGGAATGGTTTGTATAGACAATAACTTTTGTGCCTACCAAGTATGCTATAAATTTATCAAATGCAAACACGACAACTAATAACTCTTTTTCAATTGTTGTATAATTAATTTGAGCTTCATTAAGAGTTTTGCTAGCATAATAAATAAAATGGAAAAATTTACCTTTACGTTGTCCTAGTACTGCTCTAACAGCGTGGTCACTGGCGTCTTACATCAATTCAAATGGCATGTTCTAGTCGGGTGCTGCAACAATGGTGCTGTAAGAAGGGCTTCCTTATGATGAGAACCCTTCTAGATCAAGCTAGAAAAACCCACAACTAGATTGACAAAAACCCAAGAAAGCCAATATGATCAGAATTCGGATAAAAGATCCAAACCCCTGAGAAGCTAAGTCTCAAGAACCCGGATTGCTAGATAAGACGCCACAAAGGTTAGCAAATCCTTTGATAAGTCAAAAGTTCTTTTAAGAACAAGTTGAGAAAATCCTCCTATTATTCACCAATTGATCCCACCAAATAATAGCATAGTCAGTGAATTCAATAACTGCTAGCTTTACCTTTTTCTCCTCTGAATAATTGTGACAATCAAAGATCAACTCAACCTTCTTTTCCCACTCCAAGTAAGCCTCTGGATTACTCCTTCCTTGAAACGAAGGAATAGTCACTTTGATTTTGCCTAAATCTCTATCCTCCTCATCTCTCCTATACCCCCTCTCTTGTCTCCCTCTTCTATATCTTACTCTATCCCTTTCTATTTCGGATGCTCGATCATCACCATCATCTTCCCAAATTTCATTCTCTGCCTCATACTCAGCTATAGGCTCGTATCTATGCCTATTATTTCTCCCATTATGTCTTGCTTCATCATGTCTAGCCCTGTTACGCTCTCTACTAGTTTGCTCCTTCTGAATACCCTCAATAGCCGCTCCATGTTGCCTCGGCGGCTTCCCATCTCATCAAACCTCGCATTCATCTTTTCAAATGCGGTGCATTGCCTTCAAAGTGAAAGTAAAGTCTACCGTAGAAGGTTGCGCCTCACTTTTATCATCCATATTAGTTATTTGAATCTGCAAAGAGATGTTAGCAAAATAGAAAAACAACAATGAACCTCACAAGCCTCACGTGTTTACACTCGCGATGCCACTTCACTCGTGTTTACACTCAAATAGGCTTTTACCCGAAGTTTGTGCTCACACACTCTTGCCTTTGACCGCTCTTATATTTTCTCAATCAAGTTCTTTAGGAACTAATAACTCAATCAAGGAAAGGTACCAAAGTATAATCCCTCTAACAATCACAGTCCAAGAAACAAGAAAAAGGAAAAACGAAACAAACGAACAAGAATATAGGAAACAAGAATAACAAGACCAAGAAAACAAAGGAGATCACCCAATATGATTATTATTAATGTGATTTTTTTTTCTTTTTTTTTTTTTGCTCTTTTTTTTTTTTTTTTTTTTTTTTAATCCTTAAATAATTTAAATTTTAATTAATTTTGGGGAAAAGGTAAAATTTATTAATTTAATGAAATAAAAAACAAGGATGCAAAATTGATATAATAAAACCCTAAAAATACTTTTCATGCGATCATTGTTCATGCGGCCTTGTTCATGCGATCTCGTTCATACTACAGCCTTCATTTTTTTTTTTCTTTTTTTTTGAGAACAAGAATGAAAAATCCCAAACAAGAATGAGAAAAAAAAAATAAATAAAGATAGATGAATCTGACCTTGGTGCCTAAGCTCTGATACCAACTGATGAAAACCCTTCTAGATCAAGCTAGAAAAATCCACAACTAGATTGACAAAAACCCAAGAAAGCCAATATGATCAGAATTCGGATAAAAGATCCAAACCCCTGAGAAGCTAAGTCTCAAAAACCCGGATTGCTAGATAAGACGCCACAAAGGTTAGCAAATCCTTTGATAAGTCAAAAGTTCTTTCAAGAACAAGTTGAGAAAATCCTCTCAATGATATTAAACTCAATAATGTCAAAAGTCTCTTCAAAATAACATAAAGGAGTGTTTATATAAGGTGGCTAATCCTAATCTAACTTAAAAATAAGAGAAAACCCTAAAATTAAAACCCTGGACCCGCAGGGCCTTGGCCTGCAAAACCTCTTATTTTAAACGGGCCATAACTTGGTCATATGATGTCGGATTTTAACCCACAATATACCGTTTCGAAGCTCTCGACGTAAGGAATGCATTTACAGATTTAGAATTACTCTTCTGGCCCTTATTATATTTCAAAAACCATCCTCTCCGATGCTCGCCACCTTGTTAGCTCGAATCAAGTGTACCAAGGCTGGTCCCTCCTCATTCAAGCCCATCTTGAATATTGGACTCTTGCAAATTAAACTTGAATTGAAGCCTTCCAAAGTAGCTTGAATAAATCCTTGCATGGCTTCCTTGATCTTCTTAGCTCGTGCTCTCGTAATTGGCCCTTCTGGAACAAGCAACGGATCTTTAATGCTCTGAGCACTCTGGATCACATCACCTTAAGTGCCACAAATGCGTGTAAGCATTCTTCATTAAAATCAAATGGTTTATCATGCTCCAGCAATGTGCATAAGGGTTTGGCAATTTTTGAGAAGTCCTTAATGAATCTTTTGTAGAAACCTGCATGTCCTATGAAATTTCTTATACCTTTGATTAAAGTGGGAGGTGGTAATTTATCAATTACCTCAATTTTTGCTTTGTCCACTTTTATTCCCTTTCTAGAGATTTTATGTCCTAAAACTATCCGTTCTTGCACCATAAAGTGACATTTCTCCCAATTTAGTACTAGATTAGTTTCCTCACATCTTTGAAGCACACTTTTTAAATTTTTCAAACAATCTTTATATGATTTTCCAAACACTGAGAGTTTTTATCGATGAATACTTCAAGAGTTTTCTCCACCATATTTGAAAAAATGGACATCATGCACCTCTGGAATGTTGCTAGAGCATTGCATAGGCCGAATGACATTCTCCTAAAAGCCAAAGTTCCATATGGACAGGTGAATATAGTTTTTCCCTAGTCTTCTGGTGCTATAACAATTTGGTTGCAACCCAAATAACCATCCAAGAAATAGTAATACTCTTGCCCTGCGAGTCTGTCTAACATTTGATCTATGAAGGACAATGGAAAATGATCCTCCGTTGTGGCTTTGTTTAGCTTCCTATAATCCATACACACTCTCCATCCCGTTACTGTTCTTGTAGGAATTAGTTCATTCTTCTCATTTGCTACCACCGTCACACCTCTCTTCTTTGGAACACATTGGACTGGACTTACCCTCGAGCTATCTGAAATTGGATATATGATGCCAACATCCAGCCACCTGATAATTTCCTTCTTGACTACTTCCTTCATGATCGGGTTTAGCCTTCTCCGTTGCTCTACCGAAT
The DNA here is from genome assembly GCA_030449835.1 of Clausena lansium. Classification (NCBI taxonomy): domain Eukaryota; kingdom Viridiplantae; phylum Streptophyta; class Magnoliopsida; order Sapindales; family Rutaceae; genus Clausena; species Clausena lansium. Next base: position 51,886 of record JASUUF010000311.1, read on the forward strand.
TGCTGTAACAATCCTCTAGTAAAATTTTATGCATGCATATTGAGGGGCTGATTCCTTTAATGTCTGCCATAATCTATCCAATAGCCTTTTTGTACTTCCCTAATACTGTTGTCAAGCTTCTTTCTTGTCATGTATCCAAAGAAGATGAAATAATTAATGGAAGTGTATTATTATCCCCAAGATAGACATATTTTAAGTGTGAAGGTAAAGGTTTTAATTTTAGATTGGGAGGAAATTCAATTGATGGTTGAATTGTTTTTACTTTCCTGTTTGAAAGGTCAAGTGACTCAAATTGTCTAATTCTGCTAGGTTGCTATTTTCCTATCCATGTTATGTCAAATAGTTCACTGACTTCATCTTCCAAGTTTTCAATGATTTCTATGCTGTCCTCTGCTTTGACACAGTATTCAGTGAATGTTTCTGCTACAGCAAGTTCTACAACATTAACAAAGTTACAATCTTCCACTTCGCCTGGACTCTTTATAGCTTCAAGCACGTTGAACGTAACTTGCTGGTCATTAACCTCATAGTTAATTATCCTTTTTGAACATCAATTAAGGTTTTCCCCATAGCTAAGAAAGGCCTTCCTAAAATGATGAGAACATCCATATTACTTCAAAATCTAATACGATAAAATCAGCTAGAAATATAAACTTATCCACCTTAACTAATACATCTCCAATTTTCCCTTCTAGATAAGCATGAGATCTGTCTGCCAATTGCAAGGTAACTATTGTAGGTCTAACTTCACCAACTCTTAATTACTTGAATATTGACAAAGGCATAAGGTATATGCTTGCTCCCAAGTCACACAATGCCTTGCCACTGTATCCATTGCTTATAGAACACGAAATTGTGAAGCTCCCTAGATCTTTTAATTTTTGAGCCATCTTACTTTTAAGCATATTGCAATATTCTTGTGTTAACGCCACTATTTAAGATTCTCCTAATCTTCTTTTTTTTGTCAAGATGTCCTTAAAAAACTTGACATAATTCGGCATATGCTCCAATGCTTCCACAAAAGGAATGTTGATGTGTAATTGCTTTCATACCTCTAAAAATTTACCAAACTGTTTATTTTTTGTTCTTTTCTAAAGTCTTTGCTGGAATAGTGGTGAATGTCTGAACTATTGTGCTGCAGCAGGTTGTGTAGTTTGTTTCTCTTTTACCAAGTTCTGAGTTAGTGCTGCAACATTGGTGTCAACTTGTGCTAGTTCTATGGCTGCTGTAGCATGGCTATTTTCTTCAGTATGCTGCTTATTAGGAGATGATGGTTCTGCTGTAACTTGAATTTCTTCTTGGTCTAGTGTATCTTCAACCCTCTTCTTCTGAAAGCCTATTGGTATATGTACATCTTTGTCTGATCTGAGATTAATTACTTTGCATTGCTCATTTCCTTCTCTCTTTGGATTCTCTGTATTACTTGGTACGCTACCTTGAGGTCTATTACTCAGTGCTGTAGCAAGCTGTCCTACTTGACTTTTTAGATTCCATAGTGATACTGCTTGGCTTTGGACAACTGCTTCATTTTTTACAATATACTCCTTAAATAATGCTTCAAGAAAACTGATCTGGTCATTGCTTATGCTTCTTTGTTCTTGGTTTGATTGCTGAAATTTAGGTGGTGGTGCAGATCTGTTCTGTCTACTGGTTGCTACAGCATGCTAATTATGCTGCTGGCCTTCCCATGAAAAGTTTTGGTGTTGCCTCCATCCTGAATTATATTTATTTGAATATGAATTTCTCTGATTTGGTCTGTTAAAGTTACCCACATAATTCATGAAGTAGGGTTTCTAGGGCAATTATCAAACATACGCCCTTCTCCATAATACACACATGTTGCTTCAGCAACTTGACTTACTGCTACTGGAACAGTAGTCATAGCTTTCACCATATTCGTTGAGGAAGCTGCTTGGGCTGATAAGGTTATTAATGCATCTATATTATGAACTCATGCTGGTCCTCTTGCTGCAGCTTGTCTAGTAGATGGCCATTGATAGTTATTATTGGCTATCCTTTCTAAAATCTTGTAAGCCTCATTATAAGATTTAGACAACAGAACACCATTTGCTAAAGCATCCACCATCAATCTAGTAGTCGGATTCAACCCATTTTAAAAAGTTTCCAATTGAATGCAACAAGAAATACCATGATGAGGACATTTCCGTAACAATTCCTTAAACCTTTCCTATGAATCATACAAACTTTCATCTTCTAATTGATGGAAAGAAGTTATTTCGTTCCTCAATTTAGCATTCTTGGTTGGTGAAAAATATTTCATCAAAAACTTGTTGGCCAAATCATTCCATGTAGTAATGAAATCTGGTGGTAAAGAATTCTTCCAAGCCCGTGCTCCATCCCTTAAAGAGAATGGGAAGAGTCTTAACCTTAATGCTTCTTGTGATGCTCCAGCAATCTTAAAGGCATCACTCACTTCCAAGAATAGCTTGAGATGAAGGTATGGATCTTCAGATGGCAATCCATTAAACTGTCCCACCATTTGCAACATCTAAAACATCACGGGTTTGAGTTCAAAATTTGTGGCTTGTACTTCCGGTCTTATTATTATAGGGTTTATACCTTGAGGAGTCAATACTGCATAGTCTCTTATGGCTCTGTCTCTGTCATATACCATAATAATGACATTATGATTCCCTGTTTGCCTATGATTATTTTGACCTTTTTGTCTTTCATTAACATTAAATAGCTCAATCACTCTTTGTTGAATAAAATATCCCATATTTTGTAAGTTAACCATGTCTGCAACAGATTTTGAGTTTCTTTGCTCTCTTCTCAATTGCCTTACCGTTCTTTTTATCTCTGGATCAAATTTATACTCAATTGATTTATTTTTGCGCATGCAAGAATTGCTAGAACAAATCTATCAACACAGTTAAAATAGTTTAAATTAGCACTGAATAAAATTAAATTCACAAGAATTAATAAACAATCAATCCCCGGCAACGGCGCCAAAAACTTGTTGTCAATTTTATATAAATAGGATGTCAGTGCGCAAGTGTACACAATAAGTAATAGAGTAGTGAGTATTGAGATCGTCTCCACAGGGATTGACGTTATCAACCTTGCTACAACAAGTCTATTCAGCACTAACTGTAACAAAATAAATGAGAGTAATAAATTATTTAATTGAAACTCAATTGATCTTTAAAATATTAGTAAACTAAAAATTGAATAAACTTAAACACACGTTAAACACTAGAAGATATTCAATTGGTTAAAGTGTAGTTGGGAAATCTAAACTCACTTAATGACTATTAGCTTGTCAAACAATGTTAGATCTAGTTTCTACAGCATCCTCTACAGCACTGGGCAGATTTCTTATGTATCCTCATCTTTCGCCTGTTGGATATCTTATATAGCATTAAACGTCTAGATATAGCATCTAGACATTGCAATTCAACAATGACCAGTTGCTAAACCACATCTAGATATAGCATTAAACGTCCTTGGATCTAAAAACCTACAAAGTGAATCTCTATGTCTAGTTTTTCACTAATTCTAGATTAATCATGGCCTTATTCAAATTGACATTAAACCAATTAAGGAAAATTCAATCTAGAATCATGTATTGCTTTGACTTATTTCTACTAAGTCGTCCCTGTTGAGGATCAAACCTAGCTTGTATTTGTAAATGGGTGGTCAGCCGAAATAAAAAATTAAATAAGCACAATCAAAACAAAATGCTGTAGCAGACATTGAAGCAATAATTATAGAAGTCAAATCATCATTAAGATCGTCTAAACCCCAACTACATATAAATTTAGTTTATGCTAAATAAATAAATAAAAGCACAATTCGGTTTAGCCATTAAAAACATCATCAAAAGAAATAAATAGGAAGTAAAAGATTCAAAGAACTAAATCCTAGAGAGGCACTCTTTGAATTTCGATATGAGCTTCTCCTCCTCTTTCTTTCACGGTTTCAGCCCTTAAGTTCTTCTTCTTTCTTCGTTTTCTTGATGTGCAAGGAGCTTATGTGTGTGTCACAGCTCCTCTCTCTCTTTCTAATTATAATCACCTTTTTTTATATGATGCGATCTACGGTTATTCCTCATTAGGATAGGAATCTTCCAACGAATTTATTTTATTCTTGCCATACACACCAAAGAAGTCTCGTGCCACTTTAGCCCTACTTAATCTTTAGGTACTTTAAGTCAGCTTTATATTTACGTACTGCTGCCTTGCTGTAGGAACTCTGCAACAACGTCACTGCTATAGCTTAAGTTACTCCATTTATTCCTTGATTCTTTATTATTCTTACGTACTTATTGTTGCAAAGTGACCATCACTAAAATTTGCATCATTTAATTTCCTACACAAAATGCCATGAATGAGAACATATAATAAACTTAAATGATTTAAATTAACAAAATTAAACTTGAACATATGCATATGCATAACCTAACTATAAGTAATGTAAAAGATGAATATAACTCTCTAAGTAGTTATAAATTAAGCCTAAGAGTGCCATGATAACTATCATTTCATAGAGTTATCAGAGCCCCAAAAATATGGTTTGCAAACTTAAGAAATCCATCTATGAGCTCAAGCAAGCATCTCGACAATGGTATTTCAAGTTTCATTAAGTGATTATCTCATTCAGTTTTGAGATGAATTTGGTCGATGATTGTATATACCATAAGTTCTTTGAGAGCAAGTATATTTTTTTAGTTTTATATGTCAATAACATTTTGCTTGCCAGCAACGATAAAAGCTTATTGCACGACACCAAGAGATTTCTAGCTAAGAATTTTGAGATGAAAGATCTTAGTGACGCCTCTTTTGTATTAGGTATACAAATACACCGAGATCGCTCTTAGGGTATTCTTAAAATATCGCAAAAGGGCTATATCGAAATACTTTTCAAAAGATACTGCATGTAATATTGCAAACCTGGTGATACCCCTGTGCCTAAGAGAGACAAGTTTAGTCTCAATTAATGCCCTAAGAATGATTTTAAGGAAAAAAAGTGTTTCAGAAGATTCCTTATGCGTCAGCAATAGGAAGTCTGATTTATGCTCAGGTTTGTATGCGACCGAATATTGCGTATGTTAATAAGATGTTGGGCAGATATTTAAGCAATCTAGAAGTAGATCATTGAGTATATTGACTCTGATTTTTACTGGTTGTCAAGATAGTATGAAGTCTACGATTGGTGTTGAGTGCAGGAGATTGTATATTTATTAAAGGTAAAATTATCATTTTACACTCTAAGCCTCACTAACATCTCCACTTTTATGTATTTAAAGTTCTTAAACTTTAATTATGTGTGTTTTGTTATAATTTGAATATTTTATGTATTTTAAGGGTATTATGATCATTTCATGATGAAAGATAAATTAGACAGCAAAATAGACATCATTACCGGATTAGAATGGTTAAAAACCTTCGGAAGGGTATAAAGGGTAAAATTATAATTTTAGTCTTGTTCGAGGTCTCGGATGGCGACACCTTCATCATGAATGGATTCAGAAGCCTTGAAATCCTAAGGAACGAAAAAATTCGGGGTCAAAACGCACTCCGATTGCATTAACAGAGGTCTAAATCAAGTGTGGTAATTTGGTGGGGCCCAGCTAACGTGGCATTGACCGATGATGTGACAGTACCCTATTAGACCGAAAAATGAGCTTACAATACATACAATGCACTTTGGATCAATAATAGTTGACTTTATGTTCACTGATGATGTGGCAACATATTATTAGACCGAAAAATGGGTTTAAGTTACATGCGACACACCAAATCACAGCCCCTAATGACATGTTCCAGCCAATCAGAGCTTGCTATGTGGCGTAATCTTGTGCGTACGAATTGTTTTCATCCAATGGCCATGATTTACCTATTGTATCTATAAATAGAGGACTCCCCCCTAATTTGACAACTTTGAATCCAAATTTGAGCTCCATTTTGTCTAATTCCCTCTCTATCTTGTATTTTCTATGTATTTTAGTAAAATTATCATTTTAACCATAATTCAATTATGAGTAGCTAATTTAATTTTAAGCTTGGGTTGAAGGTAAAGCTTCAACATATTCTATAGGCTTAAGTTGGTAAGTTTACTTTCTCCCCCTCTTTGATTTATGAGATTGTTTTGACTTGTCATTGACAGACAGTGTATCTTATCCAGGTATGCATTGGTCATACCGGCTCCTAGAGAAAGATCATTTTTGTCTGACATGATGAGCACTTAACACCATATTTATTAGAGAGAGACTCATTTCTACTATTTGTGGGTCGTCATGACTTAATGTTGACAAAGAGTGAATCCAAGTTATTTAGTGGACGATCTTACCACATTGTCGACAGAAGGATTATTATCGTCTGGCACAATGTGTTCTTGACACCACACTTAACAGAGGATCATTACCCTTTGGTACAATGAGAGCTTGACACGATATTTATTAGAGTGAGGCTCATAAGGAGTAGAAATCATGAAGAGTGGAAATGTCGCTCATGATTTTAATTGGCACTAAAAAGTAATATTAAACTTACGGTACAGTGTTGAGTGTGAATCCAGAGACCCAAGCGCCTTATTCATATAGTTTTAACTTTAATTTATTCCCACCATTTTAATATAAATTTTAAGGTAAAATATTTCAATACTTTCACCAAAAATCAAATTACTCAATTAGAAAATTAATTATACGCATAATTGAAATCCACCTTCTCGTGGGATCGACACTCATCACCATTAATCTATACTACAATAGATTCGTGCGCTTCTTAGTTCAATAAAATTTGCACAACAATGGGCTACGTCTATCTACTAGCTAGGGGGTGCTGTTTCCTAGAAGAGTGCTAAATAGTCTCTTATAACCTCTTCTACAATGGTAGCAAAATTTATAGCATGTTACGAGGCATCCAATCATGGAATATGACTGCTAATTTTATCTCGGGACTGCACATTGTAGATGGTTTGAAAGACCACTTATGTTATTTTGTGACAATAAGTCAGTGGTCTTTGTATTCCAATAACAACAGGAGCTCGACGAGGTCGAAGCATATAGAAATCAAGTTCCTAGTTGTTAAAAAAAGAGTTCAAAGTAAACAGTTTTTTATACTGCACGTCGGCACAAACTCCACGATTGCTACCTAAAATATTTCATGAGCACACTGCTTGTATGAGTGTCGTATCTTTAAAGGATATTCATTTTTAGTGAGAGTTTGTAATTTTAGATGCTCTTATGATATAGGCATTTTTCAATTATTTTAGTATACGGATATTTAAGGTTATTTTTCTACAGAAATAAAGTTTTGGTTTATTCACACTCCAATTTCGGTATGGTTTGATCTCATTAAGGTTTAAGGTGGACCAGTTGGAAATAGGCATGTTAAGATCACATTGCATGAAATTTCTGTGCTACACATCCACATCATGATCCATGTCATTCAGTTGTATTGGCATTGTGACCATTGATGGGTCGAGTTACGATGGTCGTAACGAAGGCTGCTTTAATCCTATGTTGGTATGATTGATGGACCTGATTAGTTATAAATACATTTCGGTAATGACAGTAATATTGAGCTCAGACGGTTATTTTTGTAAAGCATAATTATATAGTTACACATATAGCCCAAGTGGGAGATTGTTGGATTTTTAATCCAATATTATTGGATCCTTAATCCGACATTGGGCTTATATGTGAATAATTATGTGTTACGGAGTTTTCATATAAGATTAAGCCCAATTAAAAGTGATCCATAAGATTTTCAGTAAATTGTTATATAATTTGTTATATAAATATATGATAAAAATTTATACTAATACATAATCCAAATAAAATAAAAAGTAATATGTGTTACATTCATATTAAACTTATCTCAATAATAATCCTCAAAATTTTCATTCTTGTGAACCATAGCCATTAGTATTGCAATACTCTTCTTAAGTGTCATTGTCTCTTTCTATTTTTTCATCAAAGATTGAATTAGGATCATTTTCAATATTGTCAAAATAAAGCTCACGTTGTGCATGGCTCCTTATATAATTGTGCAATGCTATGGTTGCAATCACATAAATTTTATTAGTGTGATTCGATTGTGGCAGCAATATAATATTTAATGGTTTATATATTATAATTTATAAAAAAAAATGACATAATTGTCTTTTTGTTAAAATATTAAAGTTATAATATGAACTTTGAAAAAGTGTGATTGCTTATTTAATAAGTTACTTATAAGAAGCAACTCTTACTAGTGATGGCAATGGGGAGGGGAGCGACCTCCCCGTACATATCCCTGATATTTTGCATATATCTCCGTCCCCTCCCCGTCCCCGCCAAAATTGCTTGATAGAATCCCCGTCCCCTCCCCGAATAATAACAGGGGATTCCCGAGGGTCCCCGATCTCCGAATAACTGATATGTTTTTAATTTTTAATTTTAATTTAATCATATTAAATAAATTAAATAAAAATAAACAATTCTAAGATTATACAAGAAATCGATTCCTTAATATTTCCTTAATCCTCATGGTTTGCATTTAATCAATAATTCTCCAACACATAACGCCCACGAAATCATGCAAAATCCTTAGGAATCATAACCCAAAAATTTAATCATAGAGATCAAACTCAATAGTTCTAAGATTATACAAGAAATCGAGTACTTAAATGCTAAAAAAATATGCATACCTTAATCACCACCACAACCCCAAACAATCTTTTTTTGCACTTAAATGATAAAACCAAGAAAATTTGGCCACTTTGTTTAATTGTTTCAAAGTTCAATTGCCGACTATGAGAAGAAGAAGCTAATCCCTATTTTCTCTCTTAATTATTAATTTATACTTAGGGTTTTTAGCTAATAGGCTTAGGTAAAATGACTAAAATGGGCTTGGCTAAATACTAGGCCTAAAAACAAATAAGTCCAAGTACCCATATAATGTTAGTATTAAATTAATAATATAAAAAAAAAATACATTTCATTATCTATTTATTAATAATTTTAAAAAATAAAATAAAAATTAAATTAAAATGGGGAAATGGGGAGGGGATGGGGATTCTACCTCATCCCCTTCCTTCTCCGAATAAAAAATTGGGTAAAAAACTGTCTCCATCCCCTCTCCGAATAAGAAATTGAGTAAAAAATTATCCCCGTACCTTTCCCGAATGAGGAAAACCCCCAAGGGTCCCCATCCCCTTAGGGATTTTTCCCATCCCCAACTCTTATCTACTTTTAAAAGCTGCTGTCAAAATGGAGAAAATTATGAAATAAACAACTTTTACAAAATTTACTAAATACTATTTTTGTCAAAAATTATAAGATAAATCGCTTACTGAATTTTAACTTCAATTCCAAACAGGGCCTTAATTAAGGGTGGCAAAACGAATAAATGAATCGAATTCGAATTGAATAATAAATTAATTGGGTCAAAATTTGCTGGATTTGAATTCGATTAATTTATTAAACGATTCGTAATCTCAAAATTCAAATTTGATTCATTTATTATACAAATATTTGTTTAATTCATTTAATTTACAAAATTAAATGAATCGAGTCGAATTTAGATTCGTTTACAATTCATTTAATTTGCAAAATTAATAATTAATCAATCAAATTTGGATTTGTTTAAAAAAACAATAAGTAATAAACAAAAATCAAGCAAAAATAAAATAGAAAAAACCACAAAAATAACATCTTCCAAAATACAAATAAATCATAAATGAATAGACAAACCAATGATCTCAAACCCAGATTCAATTCAATATTTAACGAATTAAATCATATTTACCCATTTATTAAACAAATTAATTTTTTTAAAACAAAACCCATTTAATTTGAATCGAATTTATTCAATTCCTGACCCAAATTACCATCCTTAAATTTAATAGGCATGTTGTACCCAAAGGTTTTTACTATCATATACTTGTCTACTAGTATTGTTAATGAAACTAAATTTTTTAACATTGAAGGTCATAAATTTTGGTATTCAACATCACCCAACAATTAAAAATAAATAAATAAAAATAACATCAAGTGCAAACTTGTAACATAAGAAGTTGAACCAATAAAATATCTCGCATACTATGTTACAAATATTCCCTTTTTCTAACAACATTACCAAACCAGTAAAATAGCAATATACTATAGTGAATACAAGATCAACACATCACTACTATGGTAACTAATAGAGATCAAAATTTGGTAATTTCAGCAATAAGACTCGGCTGACCATTGAATGACTGAAAAAAATAATAATAAATAAGAGAGCTAAGTACACATTTGCTGGTTAAGAATCCACAGTCCCCTGATGTTTCTTCTGGTAAACTGTTTCTAAGCATTCCTTAGCTCTGTGAACCTTTGATTGTAGGTAAAAGCTCCCATTTTTGGCATTTTGCTCAAATAAGTTGTCGTATTTCTGCATATAAGGTATCCTTGAGTGACATAATCTTAAGGGAAAACAATAAGAATGAATTTCAAAAGCACTTTATAAAATTAACCTTCAAGATTTCTTCCCATGATGATTGCTCAGTGACACCAAGAATCTGCCTTGCCTCTGGTTCAGCCATCATTTTGCTTGCCCTCCTGATGTTTTGCACTGTTTCTTGAGCAACACCAGATTTTGAGGCATCTGCAACGAGTGATAAACATTATAAGGATTAAAGAGGTTTATGCCAATGCAACATAACATAACCAAAAATGAAGAAAAGCATATTCGAACTTATGTAATTGGGACGAGTCAGCATCACAAAACTGATTCTGGAACAGTGAAAAAACATACTTGCAAGTGCTTGACGGTATGCTTGAACTACAGCCCTTGCCATTATTCCAGAGCCCATCACAATCAATTGGGCAATAATTCTCGCAGCCTGTACAAACAGATGCAACAAATATTATCTGTAATATTCTTCTTTCTTTCGTCTTTAAGTATACAAAGGGGTATCTTAGGACTGCAGAAAAGAGCAGCAGTAAATAACATTTCAAGGACCCAATAGAAATCTGTCATTGAAACCTCCATAAAAAGATGATTAAGATTTTCCAAGGAGACTAATCAATTAAAAACATCCTTTATGATAAAATACAACTAATTAGGTCGTGAAGCGATGAGTTAAAAATATGAAGATAGTACAGATATCCCATTACTGAGCAAAAATTGCAGGTTTGTCCAACTAAACAATCATTCTAAAACTAATAACAAAAGAACTAATTAAAAAAAGGCCAATTTTAACACAAGCAAAAGCAAATCTCGTCAATAACCAAAGTTTCTTCAGGTTCATGTACAGAAGTTGCTGTCATCAGACAACATCTTTTTCTAAAGTTTTGTTAAAAAAATGTATTATGATTGGAAACTATGTTGCCTTTGTTTAAATGCATAGAGATGACAAGAGAATCTAAATTGGTCCGAGGCAGGACTAGAAGAGCTCAGCCTAAACTCAATAATATAGGCAAGAATTCATAACCTTAACCAAAGTGTCTGCACAATAGGCATTCATAACTTGATAGTTAGAATATTGCTACTATTAGGTTGTCAAGAATACTGCTGCCTTTGTCCCATAGAAAATAGCCTCACCCCTGAACCTAGGTCACCTAAAGTGAACTAGATGGGCCACTGAACAACTGCCAGTAAGTTAGCTCATGAGCAGACTCAACTAATCTGAAAACTTGATAGAAAATGATCATAGTACCTAACATTAGGTTAAAATTATTAAAGCCAATTTATGCCAACTCGAAAATGCATGATTGGGTAGAGAAGAAACGTGTTATGAAACTATACATACCATCACTAAAGAAAAAGTAAATATATATCGAGGAACTGTAGGCACCACGAATTACTGCAGGACCTGAGAGACCTGCAATAGCAGAACCAACATGATGAATATATCATTCTACGACACAATTTTTTCTGTTCTGTCCACCTACCAACATAAAAACAACAAATTTTACAAAAAAGTGACCAAATTTTTACATTGTAACAAAAATAGCCAGCACAACTAAAATCTATCACAGAAATTTGACATGAAGCATACAAATTTTCCCTTTTTCGTACCACAACTAAATCAACTATAAATTTGTTATAGGTCCCAAATGACACAGCATAGGTCTATATAAAACTTTGAAACTACTCCATACGACAATCGGCAAATCAACTTCTAAATTCATCCATAAGCAACCATACCTTACAATCCTCCATTTATCCAAAAAAATTTCTCCAAAAAAAAAAAAAACAGTTTAGGAACACGAATGTGAAACCAATTCAACAATATTGTAAAACACAGAAGCAAGGCCAGGCCCAAGAACCCTAGTTATAATCTTTTTAAAATTCTTTCACCTTGAACGCTTCCAAAAACTATGAACAATTTGTAATTTTGTAACATAAAATTTGAAAATAAATCAAAAGTAAGGATATATTCAAATGGTACTTACACAAGGGAATGGACGAAGCTGACTGCTTGGAGAGAAAGTGTTCGCAATAAGGAGAAAAAAGGCCGTTTCAGGGGCTTAGGGCTTTTATATCGAAACCCCACGGGATTTACGGGTGCAGATCCGGGTAATCCAAGTTTTCGGGTCCGGGTTGTTTGTCATCCCAGTTAGGGGACGGTGGCTGAGCCTATCCTTAACTTGGGTACTTGTCATCCAAGTTTTTAATTGGGGCGAATTCGGCTTACCCAGTACTTATTACCCAATTTGATATTTGTTTTATGCAATTTTATTTTAATACAGTTAAAAGTTGATTTTACAATTTGATTTATTGCGATGAATTTAGCTATAATTTCAGAATTTAAATTAATAAACTAATTTTATGAAATTGCATATATGGATGATTTCATAACTATAAGAATTTTCTTAAAATTATAATATTCGTTGGTTTTAACAAAGATATTCATCATATAAACTCACTGGCTTACTAATTAAACGGGAAAAACAAAGTCAAAATGAAATCGTGTCTTGTAGAAAGACAATGTTAGAAAATTATGTTTAATTTATAAGACTAAAATGATTTAATGGTAATAGAACTATAAGAGATTTTATTTATTTATATATTCTTGTAAATAACAGGATTAAAATACATAGTGAAAGGGGTTGACAGAGACAAAATGAAGTTTGACTATTGCTCTAGGTTTAAATCTATTGTAATAAATAATTTTATTTTGTGGGTACTTGAAGCCCATAATATGAAAGAAAATACCTTGTAATATAAGAAATGTTCAATAATTTTGATCTCCTGAGAACGATAGTAGGGTTGGGTATTTTCGGGTTTGGGTCAATCCAATCGGGTTTTGGGTTGATCAGGTGGCCGAAATTTTCATCCGAACTCAACTCGAATACCTAAACCGATCCAAGCCAATCCTAATTAATTCAAATCGAATCAAATATTCAAGTTGAATTCGGATAGGATCGGATTCAGATAAGTTCAGCTTCGAATCGAGGTAGGATTAATTCGGGTTATTTTGGATTAATTCGGGTCGGGTGGAATTGGATATTGTCAAGTCGGGTCATGCAATTTTGAGCCGTTTTTTGCTTTTTTTTTTTCCTTATTTTGAGCTTTTTAGTATTATCAATTAACAAAATAAATCAATACACTAATTTAGTAATTTTCTTGATTTTGGAGCGTGTGTGTGTGGTGCGTGGGTTGCTGTAGAACGTAGATCCGGTCGCGGTGCGTGCCTGCATGGGTTGCGAACTTGCTGCAGATCAATAGATCCAATCGCGGACTCGTGGTGCGTGGGTTGCTGCAAATCAGCAGATCCAGTCGCACTGTGGCCTTCTCTGTGTGTGTGTGTTTGCTGGTCGCTGCTATTGTAGTTAGAGTTGAGTGTTGAAGACTTGAAGAGGGAGTGCCAAGTGCAGCTACAGCGCAGCAGTGTGTGTGTGTTTGCTGGTTGCTGCTGTTGTAGTTGTTGAGTTGAGTGTTGAAGACTTGAAGAGGGAGTGCCGAGTGCAGCTGCAGCGCAGCAGCGTGTGTGTGGTGCGTGGTTGTGCTGTCTGTGTGGTCAGTGGTGTGTGTGACAGTGTGAGGGCTGAGGCTGTGAGAAGTGAGCTGAGCGAGTGAGCGTTTTATATTTTTTTCATTTTTTTTTTTACTCTCAACCCGATCGGGTTTTCGGATCGGATCGGGTTTCATCCGATCCGATCAAGACCCGATCAGGTTGACAAAACTCATCTGATCGGGTATTTCAGATCGGGTCGGGTCGGGTCAAATCAAATCGGTTGAGTCCACCCCAAACAAGAGACATCACAATATGAACTATGAAGCTGTTAACACTGTATGTCTGTATCATGAGAATAGGCTGGTAAGATACCTGCCTTTCTGACTTGTCCAATTCCTAGACTGATGATTGAACCTGGAAGATGGAACCACAACATAATGTTACATTTTTTTCACAGTATTTCAAAGCAATTAACTGTTATGAGAGACAAAAATTCAAAAGGTCAAAGGGAAAACTGAAAAACTACAGGACTTGTATCATTTAACTTCACTACATTGAACTTAAATAATTTTGTATAAGAGAGCTTGTAGCATTCAAGAACCAAACATGTGAACAGACATCTCTATATACTCGAAGAAGCTAAAAAGAAAGAAAGATAAAAAAAACCTGTGTATAGACAAAAAGTCCCCGAAAAACTAGCTAGTCTATTCATGCAATGTTTCTTTTTCAGCAAAACTTCACAGGCCAGTGAAGCTAGAGTTACCTGACTAATCAAAAAGTCAGGCACTATCTTGATCATCCGAAGGTATGAGAAGAGGACTGGCTGGTGAATCATTCTCTTCTTCAATTGCTTCTTCAGCTTTTGTGTCCTTGCTGCCAACTTTCAGATTTCCTGCTTGAACTTTGCCAGCTTCAGAGTCTACATCTAAGCCATCATCGGGCTTCTCTGCTGCAATTGCGGCCTGCTCCCCGTTATCATTTTCTACATCAACTTTCTTCCTCTTACTTGCCCTTTCCGGTTTGCTTTTCGCTGGAGGATTGTGAGAAACGCCAGTGGTAATTGTTTCTTCATGACGTTTTCCACTGCTTTTGCTGGACGCAGGCCGATCGGAAATACCCTCTGAGGCATCTGTTTCTTCATCACTTGAGTCCTCAGCAAGTTCATCATCCTCTTCAGTCTTTTGTTTCAGAGACTCAATCACCTCCATCAGCTCCCTGTTGACCTGTCATGGTGAATTTCCACAAACTACATAAGCTAAAATTAAGGAGATTCCATAATAATGCCGTGAGTTTCCAAGAAGACAAGAATGAAAAACAAAATGCTGAAAGTTTCCAGAATATGTTTCATCTGCATGTGGTTGCAGAATCCCCAGTTTTACATTATTATTTTTGTATCGTCTCAGCAATTAACAATAAAATAAAGCACCGTATCCTCTACTCAGATATAAATGTGATTTGTACAGCTGTGCACATTTCTTACTTGAAGGTCCTTGAGAAAATCTGAAATGTCATTTGTGCAAGAAGGGCACTTCATGATGGTTTTCTGTGATCGAAGCGCCCGTCCACCTCTGCTTCTTTCTCTGACAAAACTCTTACCAGAAAATGCATCTTCCAAACATGACTTGCAGAAATTATGAGCACAAGGTGTTGTTACTGGTTGTGCCATAACTTGCTTACAGAGGAAGCAACTAAACTCTGATCATGGAAAAATTCCAAATTGGATATAAATATCATATTTCTGAAAGCAATAATTAATATGAGGCTTTAATAAATCTTTATAAGTTCACCCAATTAATTTGTTCTTATGGCTGAACAACCCAATTCTGTCAATAGAAATTAATTGACAAAACTCACATTTTCAAATTGAGAGAATTCTATCAAAATTTAATACCCAAAATAGTTTCAAGGCAAAATTTACAGTCAAAGATGAGGGTAAGGGTTAAAAACAAACCTTTCAGGAGCTTTTCTCTCACAGTTATACTCTTCTTGCCATCAGATTTCCCAGTATGTGCTACAACTCTGCTGAGGGGTGGAGGTTTAATCCACTTCCAGCAGCCATCTTGCTCCTGAAAAAAGTTGCAGATATCAGGTAAAAAGGAAAATGTACAGTTTAAGCTCACAAGAAGAGAAATGAAACCACTCAGGAAATTGTGTGATCAGATTTTTCCTCATTATCAATTATTTTGAACTCATGTCAACTTATGTTCACCAAAAAGTGGCTAAGGTTGACAACAAGATAATATTTCAAAAAATGGTAGCAACCAAACCAGTGAAATCAAACAGAAGTCTAAAGCACTCACATCAAAATCCCACGATGGACATTCCTTTCTCTTCGTAATGTCAAGTGCATTCTTCAACTCTGGAATCTCTGGCAATGGTCTAGGCTGGTCTCCATGGTCATCACTGTGGTCAAGGTAAACAAACATTTGTTAGAAGAGAGATATATTAAATAAATAATTAAATTAACTAAGTGATGAAATATAAACCTTGTCCATGGTGCAGGTTCATTATCACATCTAACAAATAGATATCGACAGACTTTGAAACCCTATTGCAGGAAAACAATATCAGCAATTTAACACAGCAAAAGATCAACCAAATGAGAACTTTCCTTATAATTGAGAACACATATTAACTTGGACTCCAATTTTTCGCCAACATTCCTCAATCCTATAGATTCCATCATACCGCAACCCTTTCTCTGGGGCATATGAAGATCTCTTCTCCTTGAAAGACCTAACCATCAAAATAATGGAAAATATTAGAATTTTCAACATAATGAAAAATGATGCACCGGAATGGACATCATTTCTCACAGCAGAGCTCAACTCATTCATGGTTAACACCAATCTTTCTTGATAAGATCATATCAATTTTAAATGTCCCAAATTTATTGATAGTATTATATAGTTACAATGACGTGTATCCTATTGATTTCATGATTTACACACACCTAGACCTAAATTAAATGTATATACTAATATTTGATGTCAAGCTCCTTAACTATTTTAAAACAACCAACCTCCTTCCATCTACATGGCCATTGTGAGGGAAATAAAAGTCAAGTGAAGTTATTTCTGGTATGAGGATGTAATCAGTAAAAAAAATGAATGATTTTGCAGTCAAGATTTGAGGACGATTTTTTCCTTTTTCCTTTTTCTTTCTATAAATGCAACTTCAATGTTTTCTTTTCATTGTAAGCACGTATCAGTTAGTGAGTTATATTTCTGGTTACAAGCAAACAAAAATTTATATTTCCCCTTGTTTACTTTTGTGGAAACAACATGATGTGTATCTGTCTGATGCAAAAGAAATCTGGATAAAGTACAAAGTACACATCTAGAATCAAAATGATCATGGATTCCGTTAAGCCTTTCAGGAGAGTAAAATCACCAATCATTAATGCACAATGCAGAAAATAGCTTTGATCACAAATCTTGCATATATATGGTGTGGCGCGAAAAATAAAATAAAAAGATTTGATAAAACGAGGGGGACTTTTGAATTCATATTTACCGAACAACTCGAACAGGATAACCGTTCTTGCAACTGACACGTAGAGCCTCATTCAGTTTCAGAAACTTCTGGTCGAAAGACTGATTCTTGTTTGTGCGCTTATTGCCACTCAAGTCACGACCACCACTGTATGTATCTCCATTCAAACAAAGTCAGCAATGATAAAAATGGGAATACTTCTATGTATACTAAATTCTAGAGAGAGCATTCCAGTAAAAGGGGAGAAGAAACAACGCGGAATAGGTAATACTAAAATAAACAAATCATAAAAATTGACCGCCAACATATTCGTTGTTTAACAAGCAGTAAGAATGGTCTCCAAAAACCAATTTCCAGTGGTGCAATTACCTTCCTGTGTAGAGAAACCACTCTCCATGATCCTCATCGTCTTCATACCCTCCAGAAAGCACAACTGACTGAGCACCGCATTTTGATTGGCCAGCTATTCCAGCAACAGGTGGATAGTGCACCCCCCATTGTCGGCATTCCAACCGGCCTTCCCATGATTCACCAACAAGCACACCTTGATTCCTCTCCGGATCGTTTTCAGCCAGAATCGGTCCAAAATGATCAGGAGGCAGTGTAACAAATATCTTACCACTTGCGGCATTGGCCTTCCCCTTCCTCTTTGCTCGCTCTGTAGTATAGGCCTTATCTGGCCGATCCTGGTTATGAACAAAACGGTAAATCTTTGAAGGCCCTCCAGGAATGGTTGTATTTGACCTCTTTGCCATACGAATGGCAGCCACAAGTGTAGAATTGATGCGAGGCTGACTTGCCATTTTGGAAGGAATGATGCAGCGACATTTTGCACAAGTTTTCTTCCCCTGTCCAATCCATTTCTGGAAGCATTTTAGGCAGAAATTGTGTCCACATGGTGTCTGAAAAAGCACAAACAAGGAACTAGTTAGTATCTACTGATTATACTTGTGAACCTAGCTTCAGGCCTTCTGTGTTTCATACGAAGATCTCTTAGACCAATCACAACCAACAGTCAAATTTATCAAACTCATTCATTGATTGCAAAAAGACACTTATTGCTGCTTGTGTCATATAGTGTCGTCACTGTCGTCTCATCATATTCCGACAAAAACAACTCACAAGAATATCAATGTGGGGCCATCAGTACCACAAAACACATTTGGATAAACCTTTTCATTCCCTTAATTCATATTCATATGTGGCATAATAAATGCTGCAATCTTTAAAGAAATGTATCGAATGCGACTAGTATGGTGGCACCCAAAACAGAAAGGAGGACTCTAATAACTCTGCATAAATAAAACTAGTTACTGAATAACCGAAATCCAAAAAGCTTAAGTATATAAGAATTGAACAATAGTATTTAAATTCTCACATCCATTTCACACCCGGAGCTTATTTTGCTCTGTAATGAGATTTACTCAGTAGAATGAGGGAATTTTCAGAATTCAAACACAAGACTTCTCAGTAAAATAAGGTTGATACCATATAGAACAACACATTAATCTAAAGCTTAACTTAAGAAAAAATGCATAATTAACAACATTACCGGAATGCTAAAACTAATAAACAAAGTTATTAAACACATAATAACAGGGCAGAATGAAGAATTGAGAAATAAAAGAATTGATAGCTCTATCAGATCAACATTATTAGATTAGAAGACCGAAGATCAAAAATAGAAAGCGCATCACTAAAGGAGTTTAAAAAAGCAGGATTTAGCCGCTTAAAGTGGTAACTTTGTCAAGTAAAATTAACATGATAACATAACATAATTAATTGAATATCAATCAATTCAATAACAGATACAAAAGGACCAGCCCTAAAGGAAAATCTATGAAATAATTACAAAATTCACAAGTAAAAAACCTCACCAACAAACGCTACATTAATCATTTGAAGCAGAGGCACCAACAAAAACCCTATGTGAGAAATCATGGAAAAATCAGAAAATAAAATAGTTCAAAAAGCTGTTCCATACTAGCTAGCGCATCAAGAACAAAATAGTTTTTCTTCTCTCTTTGAAAAAAAAATATTAAAATTAAAAATTAAAAATGCATAGTATAGCCACGTCAGCAATGTAGAAAAATATGAATAACAAAAATAAAATAAAATAGAATAAAAAACTCAAAGTCAGCGTGCTGAGTGCTTACAGTAACGGGCCTTTCCGGCAACTGCATACAAAACGAACAGTTCAAGCTGCCACCAAAAATATCCGACAGTTCGTTCTCATCACCATCAGCAGCGACCTTGTGTTTGCCTTTCTTGCTCTTTCCGCCATCATGATCACCACCGCGACCGTCCGATCCAGCCTTCCCACTCAATAGCTCCTGTCTTCTCCTCGCCTTATCGCTCTCCGTCAGAGACACGTCAGCCTCGATTTCCATGATCTCCGCCACGATTCCGCCTGCTCCCCCGGCGGCCTGTCCCTCGTCCGCCACGACGGCTGCGTCGCCGGTGCAGTCGGGGCACTCCCACTGGAGAGTGGAGGCGAGGGACTCGGGTGGACGAGCCAGACACGCCACGTGCCAGGGCGTGGCGCACGTTTTACAGCACAGCTGCTCTTCTTCGACTGGAGTTTCCTTGCACCGCATGCACATTCCGTCGCCGTTGCACGGCAACTGGCTAACATGCGCCATTCTGCTGACGAGTGCGTAGGATAAGGTCTGAAGAGCACTTTGTGTAGAAGAAGAAAACAAAAGAGCGAAAATAGCGGTTATGTTGTTATTTGGTGTTTGTTTGTTTGTTTGTTTTGTTGGCAAAATGGTGACTGTGAAGACAGCATTTTATAGAGTGAGGGAGACGGCGGGTTTTGAAATTGGCTTGAATTTCAGTTCGGATCTAATGGAACGCGGTTCACCGATTTCATACGTGGCATTTAATAAGTGGACAGAAATAAGGAAGTCAAATGAGAAGACTCGGCTGACTGGTTTCTCGTTTTTTGGGTTTGGTGGGGCGTCATGTGTCTGATAATTTCTAAGTCAAATTTCCTTCGGTGAATTGCATGCAAGAGCCAATTGTAGATAAAACGAGGATAGGAGACGAAAAGACAAAATTATCCCAAAGAGGACAGCGGCCAGAAAGACGAATTTATCCAAATTCCGATTTGTTCAACTTTTTCTTGTTTTGGAACTCGGAGGGATATACAAATTAAATTGTTTGATTCCCATTGTGTAAATTGTAATATAAAATGTTGATATAATCATAATGAGAAAAATAATTGTTGTGTTTACAAATTTTCTTTTCCCCCTAGGGCATTAGTAAGACTTGAAGAATGATTATGAAACTGGTTGATTTTAGTGTGTTTGAATGATCAAATCTAATATTTAAATCACAAAAATGTTGTTTTGCTAGCGTAGAATTGCTTTATTTTTGCTTGGGAAGGTAAAATAGAAAAATTGTGTGTTTTATTGGAGCTGTTGTTTTATCTGCGGTTATGTGAATTAGGAATTATGTTTACATTTATAATAAAAGACAATGACTTGTTAATCTTGTTAAAAAATTACTAATAATAATAAGGAGAAACATTCTCTTTATGATGATCATAACTAATATAATTATATGATCGCGAGTTTTACGCCGAAAGTTGGAGAAGAATATTTTTTTCATTATCGTAAGTCTAACCTAACATAACAGCACGATCGAGTTTTATGTCGGGAGTTGGGAAAGATATTTCTTTATTATTATATGTCATAACTAACATAACGGTATAATCCCGAGTTTTAGCTTGGAGTTGTGGTAGAATATTCTCTTTGTTATTATAAGTCATAACTAACAAAACGATCTAATTGGGAGTTTTACACTTAGAGTTGCAAGAGAATATTCTCTCTACTATTATAAGTTATGACTAACATAATAGTATAATCTCGAGTTTTACATCGAGAGTTGTAGAATAATGCTCTCTTTATTATCATAAGTTATAACTAACATAAAGGTTGGAACGAGAGTTTTACACACTGAATTGTGGGAGAATTTTAGTCTCTCCTATATATAAAAAAAATATGTTAATGTATTATCTCTTAATTTCCTTTATCCACCAATATTTATTATATATTTATCATTTTCCATATAGTAATTTTCTTATCTAAAAAAATAACACATTTGCTCATATGAGAGACGTACCACATTTACAAGTAAATACACTGGCATTATTGAAAAATTACTAAATCATATAATGTAAAAGAAAATGGAAAATATAAATAATGGAACAAAAATATGGCTATGAAATGAAACTATCGGCATGGGTAGGATGGGAAAATCATTTGTGCAACATTTTTTTGTTATAATTTTTAATTAATAGGGCCATCTCTTTTGGTCTTTTCAAATTGAAAATTTAAGTATACTGCCTAAAAATCCTGGATTTTGTCCACAAATAATAATTTAATTTTCTAAGAAAGAAAAATCCGAAGGAATCCACTGGATTTTGAGGGCAGTTAATGGTGGTCAGCTCAGCCATATTATTACCTTATTATAATTTATTGTTGTTGTTTTTATAGTATAATTAATGGAATGTGAGTTGTGACAAAAGTTGGTAATTAATAATCATTACTTTTTTAAAGTCTTTCAGAAATTCTCGACACCCAATGTAACCCCCTCTGCGAATGCATATCCATGCTGTTTTTAAATTTCTTACCAATTTCACCCTCGGGGAAGTGACACGTTTCGCGTTTTTACTGGTTTGCACCAATATTAGTTGTTTTATGCTTTCTAAGAAAATTGAATTGAAAATGAAATCCAACGTGCCTTATCAGCTTTAACTACATATTAATATATTATTGAGAGGGTCCATGCTCCGTGCTCCATAAATAGAGAACAAATAACTATATATATATATATATATCTCGGACAACATCAAATCGACATCAACAAATCTGTTATATGTTTGATATTATACGTTTCTTTATCAATTTATGTTCTATCTTAAAATTCCAACCTATTATTTAGTTAATTATATACAACATCAATATCCTAAAAGTTTGAATTTATAATGTTTTTATCAATTTATGCTGTATCTTAAAAATCCAACCTATAATTTAATTAATTATATACAACATCAAAATACTTAAAGTTTCAATTCATAATACATTTTAGAGCATTTTCAAAAGACTATTTTTTTTTAATAGTAGTTATACATCAACTTACTTTTGCCCAAACAAACAAATAATCTTCATAAATAATATCTGTATTATCTCCACTCGCATTCGCAAGGGAAATAGACTATTTACAAATGAATTTCATTTAATCATACTTAATTGAGAAAATTTTTTTGAGCCCCAACCATGGCTAGGACTCGAACCAAGTCACCCAAGTAACTTCAGTGTCTTGGTTACCAATGCGCTTATAGCCTATTGGCTCCAAAAGGCTATTTAAATACCTATTTACTTACCTATAAGGCAAACAAAAGATTGAAAAAATAAAAGCTCTTTAAAAAACTCATAAAATAAGAATAAATTAATATTATTTTTGTTGGATAGCTGTTATTTTTTTTTTAAGAAAAATAAATGATAATTATAGCATTCTTATCTTTTCAATAAATAATAATAAAATATTAATAGAAGAGTGAGAAATTCACTTGGTAATATTGAAGAGTGAGAAACAAATCTTATCTGAAGAAACTAAATTAACGTGTCTTTTGGAGTGTTTTATATTGGCATGGCTCTTCAATTAAGAAGTAAAATCTTATCTGAAACGTCTTTTGGGATACTCTTACAAACTAAATTATAAATTTAAATATTTTGATTCGATTCGATTTACACAAAGATATAGATGCATCCAAAAATATCGATGATTATAAGTTGGAGGGGCCTAAGTTACACTTGTGGTAGCTTACTCTCCCTCACATGAACAATAAGTTATCCAACCACCATTTATTACTATTTATGTGAAGGAGAGTAAGTTACCACAAACGTAACTTAGAGGCCTTGAGTTCTAGAATGGATGATTGGCTCATCAACTTATATTGCAATTGAGAAAAAATTTTAAAGCACTGATATTTAGCCCGAAATTCTATTTACCGAAAATAATAATTTTTGTTAAAATCAAAATAAAATCGAAAGATGGCTCGTCACCCAAATTAAGAGATTGGCCATCACCCAACCATTGTTTAGACAAATTTTTTTTTTTATATATTCAATTTAGCGAAATTTCGAGTCATTTATCATTTTTCAAAATCTTCGGTAAAAGGGTCTCAATCATTTTTAGATCTAATCATTAAATCACATAATGTCACGTGTTGTTTGTACTTGTAATGAGTTTTTTAAGTTTAATAATTTCTATACACTTGGCAGTTTCTAATAATGTAACCACAACATTGTTTCTGTAAGGACAAAATAAAACCCATCATTGATAACTAGACATTTATTTTTTAATTCAAATAAAGTGGAATCTGACTTATTATATTTAAATGGAATGTTTATATCGTCGACGATACAAAAACACTACGAGTATGTGTAAGCATTTTCGTTAACATAAATGGTTTGGGTTCGGTTCGGGTTACCTGAAAGCCCAAACCAAATAAAAAAAATATTATCTATAACCGTGATTCCGTGAGTTTAAATCTCCTTTAATAGAGAATCACTCGTTGGTTAAATAGTTCTCACCTCCTCATCTATTATTTATTGCCGTAGACTTCTCTAATTTTCAATGTTAAATTTTGGGTGTCGTAATGGTTAGATCAAACAAATATCTAATTGTAATGTAATATTAAAAAAAATTCTCCAAAATAAGCGAAAGTTTTTTTAAAATATATTACGACTCTATCATGATTTGACTTGCTCCTGAGCAAAATTCACTCATGTGATTAGTGGTTAATAAATTAAAAATAAAAACAATTAAATTATAATCATACAAAAACATTAAAGGATAATGGATATAAGATATTTAAAAGTTCAAGAAAATACATATGAGAAGAGGATCTTACTCCTAAAATGTGAGAGCCAATAATGTTTATTCAAGATGTAGATTCTCTGACTGTACTATCATCGACGAAGCTATTTTAACTTCAAATTTTTTACTTAAAATATTGACACAAATTACAATCTATTGATCTCTTACTATCCGATGTAAAATATTGAAAGCAAAAAAAGAAAAAAATATGCATATATATATATATATATCATTTAATGTTGTCAATTACTCTATCACCTTCTCTGAAATTAATACAATTAAAACAGGATTTTGTGTCAAAATTTTTAAGTAGAACATCTAAATAAAAGTAAATGACCCAGTCCTACTTGTTATAAGCTTGTGCAATTAACTAGTTAACCACAATAAGAAATCAAAATAACTAGTTAACCTTCAAACTAAGAGTAAAAGTTGTCTCAATGCTAGGATGCATGTACATTCCATCGAGTGTAAAGGATATGATTGATTTTTGTTAACAAATTAGCTAGAGTACCAAGTAGCAATTACTGTTTTGCAAACATCTACTCCTCTCAGTTTCCAAAGACAACAGCATATCGACTACTGCAGCAGAAGAAGAATAAGTTCCAAAAACTCATTAGAGAACTAATGGAATTACAACTTACCAAGTCATTTCTTTGGGACTGCCAGGAGCAAAGCCTACAGCACAACAAAAGCACGAATTTAGTGGTTGATGCGCCTGTACGAAACAGCTTGCTGAATTGCCGCCGAAGGTGATGAGCCCAAGGGAACACCAACGGCTTTGCATGGAGTTTGTGGACCAAGCAACCCATCATCATGCGGCCATCTCCGAGCAACTCGGCTGTAAACAAGCAACGGCCTTGTCTCTCTAATAATGGGCTTGTGGCGCTTGCTTTTGGGCTCAATGTTGAGAAGCTCTCCAGGCCCCATGGGGCTCTCTGGTGTTTGATACTCTCTCTTCTTCTTCAATAGTTCCCACAGTAGCTTGTCATCTTTGTCTAGATCTTCCACCAGTTCTAGGAGCTTCATATGTTGAACAATGAAAGAAAAGAGAGAGAGAAAGTTTAAATTATTTTGAGAATGCATTATCAAGGTCTCTACAGAAGCTTCAAGCAGCTAGCTTAAATTTCAGTCTGAGTACCAAGATTAGACTGTTTATACCTTGTTCATCGAAATCAAATTGTTTATATAAGAATATTTTATGCGATCATTCAAATGGGTTTCTGAAATCACCAGAACAATGTATTACATATTCTTGAAAATACGTACATTTTGATAGTTCCGATGAAAACTGCTTCTGGAAATGGTTAACGAAAAATTGCACAAATAGAAACAACAGAAAACTGTTACAAATAGAAAATAGTAAATCAAATGTAGAAGTTTTTCGTCCTATACAGAGTGTAACACTTGCAGGCACAGATCAACAGTTGTTGATGAAATATTACAAGAAATGAAGTGTTAAATAAATATAATTCACGGTGCAAACTATGCCATTCTTTTAAAGAATTCTAAAATTGTTTTATACGAAAAGCACATATTCATATATTATATATACATAACACACACAGCAATATACTCAACTGGCATATCAAATTCACAAAAGAGTATTGTGTAAAAGCTATTGAAATGGCTTCTCTGTTCATTCAAAGTCCCCAGTTTCTGTCCTCATCAGAACAGTATTGGGACTAGCACTCTCTTGTTGATAATCTGAAAAAATTAAGGAAACCACCATATGTTGATCAAGAACCAAAAGGATGATTGAACTCAATCCCTCTCACATTTATTTAATTTTTAAAAAGGAAAACTCCTTATTGTTTACTCAGGTGAACATGTAAGAGCTAGCTCTATCTTGATTACTCAATTGGGGTACAAGTATTTTGCAAAATTGACCAATGCATTCATACATGTAATTATATGCCTTCTGGGAAGATAGATTGAATAATGTTTACATACTAAAAAAATGTAAAAATTTAGGATAGGACGTACCTTGTGGCGAACGCGAACTTCTCTTTGTGCTGTTTTGGCTCCAGGGAGTAATTGAAGGCGTTCGTTCATTCTCCAGATTCTCTCTTCTACTTCCTTTAACTTGCACAATGCCTCAATCTTTCCAGCTTCTGCAACTCTAATCCTCTTCTTTGCTTCCTCCAGTTCAAGTCTTCCATTCCTCATCGCTCCATCCATCTCGTCTACAATGGCCAACAACCGTGCACACGATCCAAGTTTCATATCAGCCTTAACACCCTTGACATACTCCACCATTGGATTACACATATGCTCAACTAGGTCCTGCATTAGTACATCCACACCTGTCTCAACTGAGCCAAATACAAAGCTCAAGTGTTCAAACAGGGCTTTTAGGATCTTCACTGAAACAAAAAATGTGTCATGGTTTTGGCAGTGAAGGTTGCTTAAATCATCAATGGCTTGCTGGAATATTTTTTGGAGGGAGATTCGATGTCTGGAAAGGTGACGGAGCATATTGTTCTGGCGAGAATTAACTTGGGTTTCGATCTGTCTAAGGAGATTAATAAGTTGTATGAGTTGTGATTGTTGCTTCTCTATGAGTTCTCTGCCTGCTATTGTGGCTTTCCTAGCATAGTTTTCAACCTGCAGAGCTATAAAATAAAAATTACCAGACCAAAAACCAAAAGAAGATGCATAAACAATTCATCAAACACCTTAGATGCCAGCATTTCTTATGACCATTTTGCAAGTTAACCACACAGCAAAAACTCTTCGTTTCTGATGCGCAGCATTACAAAAGCTATTCTTGCAGTACTGATTGAAGTATTCATAATGTTAATTCAAATCTTCTATCATTTATTTTACATTTCCACATTAAATAATGAACATTTAACGAAATATTCCTCATCATACATTAATTAAATTAACTAAATTGATCAGGATTAAGCATTAAAATAAGCAAATTAACCGAAAAAAAAAGGTCTCTCTATTTACAACGTTATATTTTTTCTACCTCAAACTTATTGCTTTCTGCTTCTCCACCACCAACAGAAACCGGTGATCCCGAAACTACGCCGTTTCTGGAGCTTCCCTGCCGCAAGATTAAACAAAATTGAAAATAAAATATCGCTATCAGTCCATGGTCATCAAATTATCTGTATCAAAGTAAGAAATTATACAAATAACAACAAAACAGAAGAATTTGATAACCTGAGGCGAATCAGTATCGATGACAATGGTGGAGAATCGTCCTTCTTCTGCCATTTCAACATTTTTAAGACCAACTAATTTCATCATCGGAATCGCTAGAGAAGCAAACACTTCCTCCGCCTTCAAAATTTTACTCGTAAATTAAAAACGAAACTGAATTGATGATAAAATAAAAGTTAACCAGAGGCCAGAGAGAGCTGTGAAGAATTCATAGCATATATAATAAATACTTGATTCAAGCCGATTCTGATCTGAGATCTGAGGCGTTGATATGCGATCTTCATCTCATCGTGGCGAGAGATGAGTCTCGTGAACTTGACCCGGAGCTGATCGGCCGTTGATTGAGACGGAGAGATCTGCGATCCCTGCTGCTGATTCAACATTTTTGGCGGGAAGTTCATGGAACATGGAATTTTAACTAACGCTCTGCTCTTATTCTTACTGAGAGAGTAAGGGCAGTTCAGCAGTGACGTAGCTTTTGATAGTTATTGTTAGTTGGGCTATATAAATAATTAATTGTAAAAAAAATTAATTAAATATTTGATAAATTTTATTTTTAATATGAGTTTTTAAAATTGTTATGGGTATTTGGTAAATTTTATTGTAAGAAAATAAATGACTAAAATAGACATGATGTAGAATGAAATTTAATTACACATATAAAAATATGTACCTATAATATTTTTAATTGTGTATTATAATATTTTTAAGTAAAAATAAAATTATACTACATTGATTTTATTTCTTTTAATTTTTATCTTAAAACAATTGATAATTAAAAAATAACTATAATTTTCATTAAATAAACAATCCCAAACAAAATAAATAAGAAATATTATAATAAAAATTTTCTCAATCAATTGCGTTGAATATGCAGGAATTTAGTTAAAAGGTGATGAAACACGTGTTGTATCTTGCCTCGTAGCCGTAAAGAATTTTTGATGGAATGGTAAAATTTGAAGAAAAAATAAGGTAAACAAAAGGAATGCGTCAAATATAAAAAAAATTTATTAAAATATTGATTTTATTTCCAATTTGAATATATAATAGTTTTGGATTTATGTAATAATTATAAGGATATTTATGGAATTGTATTAAAGGATAAAATTGATTCTTAAAATCAAAATATAAAAACTACTCCTCCCTTACTTTTCAAAATCAGTTATAAGAGGGGTTGATTTTAATAAAAGTGATTTTAATTTTTTTACCAATAACAAATAAGTCCTCAAGTCTTTTAAAGTGGAGTGACATCTGGCATTATTACAGGAGGATTATCTATCATTATTCACTAGGGCCAATTTGGGAATGTGTAGCTTTTGCAAATGATTGAAACTTCGTTCCTTTGGCATTGCGTTGATGTGCTCGCTCGAAAGAAACTTCGCCACCATGGTCCACAGTAGAGATGGCAATGGTTTGGGATGGTCCGCGATTCGACAATCCCAGTCCCGTCCCGAATAATAAAATGAAATTTTAATGTAGACCGAATCCCGTCACGACTAGTTAAATGGGGGAAAAAATTGGACCAATCTCGGGCCGCTTAAAATCTCGTCCCGAAGCAAATGGCTCGAATGTCCCAAATATCTTATTTAATAAATACTATAAATTTCATTAAAATATTAAAAAAATAATGAATCGAATGATTCTATAAAATTGTCAATGGACATTATAATCATAAAATATGCAATTAAACCAAAAATAACATTCAAAACAAATAATAAGTATAAAAGAACTCATCTTTTGATAAAGCAAACAATAAACAATCATCTTTCCGTAAAGCAAGCAATAAACAATCAACTTAATTTATGAATCAAATCCAATCTATTTGAGAAAATAATAAAAATTTCAATACAATTATATTCAAACATAAAGAAAGAGAAGTCAAATACAAACTTACCGAAATGCTAGATGAGGTAGCTGAAGGCGAGCAAAAATTGGGGATGAGCAACAAGCGGCTATGTTTTAGTTTTAGGTTAAAATACTATTCATTAACCATTAGTTTAATTTTATTAATATAGTATTTCTTTAAAAAATTAAATGGGACAAACGGGATCCCTTGAGATTCCGACTTAAATTCCAATCCTGTCCCCCACAATAAATTGAAATTTTTTAATCCTAAATCTTGCCGACTTTTAAAATTCGGTCCTAAAATACGAATAAATATTGTCTCAAATAATTTAAGATCTCAAATTCCATTAGAGATTTGAGATTTTTTTGCTATCCCTAGTCCACAGGGATGGTCATGCATTTGATTATTTGTTTTATTCATTTCACATTATTAAATAGCTCTCATTCATTTGATAACACGTGTACTAACAAGTCATACTAGAAATAAGTCAAAATATGGACAAATCTCATTTCAAAAACTTCTTAATGGAAAATATGATATCCAATTCTAAATATGCTCCACTTTATTAATATCGTGTTCTTCAAAACTCATTCAATGAGCATAAAATATGTAAAATATTAACATACGTGTGTGTATATATATATATATATTGAGTGTGTGTGTATATATATATATATCTCAATAATATTTAAATTTAGTTAATTTCATAGTTCACAAATTAATTTACTATCGTGATTCTTCTTAACTCCAAAAAAACATAATTATATATACTTAATATACGATTTACACTACAAGAATAACAGTCTTTAGCGACTAAATTTTTAGCGACGACAAAATATTCGTCGCCAAAAGCAATTTTTAGCGAGGAAAAAATAATTTCGTCGCAAAATATTATGAAAAAAAATAAATATTTAATTATCACTTTTAGCGATGATAATGTCGTCGCTAAATGTCTCCTATTGCGACCACATTTTCCTCTCGTTGCCAAAAATTTTATTATGTTTCTTCTGGTTTAGTTAGAGTGAAATAATTTTCATGTATATTATTCATTGATTTCTTTGATAAATGTGATGTCTAATTGTTTCTCAAGTAATTTGTTCTGTAATCTGTATGCATTTGCATTTCATATACTTTAAACCACAAGGGACGATGCTGATCAAACACACACTATGCTTATATTAATAAATTAGTAACTTTTAAATTTGACTTGGGACACCAGGACTTGCTCAGGTATGAAATTTAATATTTTTTTTCTGGTTTCATTAAAAAAAAAAAAAAGATCTTGTTTCGAACTACTAATCAAGTAATGAAAATAATGAAAGAACATTATTTTTCCTTGCTGGTGCTTCAGCTATTGCAATTACATAGATTTACATTTATTCGTTTTTAGTCGCTATCTGTCCATTATTTGCTACTTGGTGGCCTTAGACTTTAAGTAGAAATAATTGAACGTTCCTTTGCTTCTCTTGGAGGAGTTTGTGTTTAAAAATCCTAGAATTTGATTCTCTCTCGTCTTTTTTATCTGCCTTACCGGTACCTCACGTTGGCTGGGTAGATTTTAGATGTGTTATTATGATGCTAACTAAGACGATATGAATTTTTGTCTATTGAAATTTTGTCAGATCCCATAAGGATTAATAGAATTTTAAGGCAAGCAACTAGCCCATCAAGTGAAACTGTGAAAGTTATGTAGAATGTACACTAGACAAGTCATTTTACAGTACCAGACAAGTTATGTGAAGATTATTAAACAGTTTATTTACTAAATAAGAAAATTGCCACAGAAATTAAGTGTCCATTTGTTAAAAAGTCTATTTAACTCTTTCCCTTTAACATTTTCTACTTCTCTCTATTGTCTCACTTGAGTAAAATTGCCACTGAAACATTCTCTGTTTACAGTTCATATAATCAAAAATTAATTGTTATTTGTTGTTGTTACTGCTTTCTTTCTATTTTTACTGTTTTTTGGTTTTTTTTTTTGCTGTTTTTGGTGAACTTTTTATTTTTTTACTGTTATTTATTACTGTTTATGCTGTTTTTTCTTTAACTTACTGTTGTTTCTAAGGTTATGAACTAAATTTCTGCTGTTTGCACTGTTATTTGCTGCTATTTGCTTCTATTTATACTTTTTTTACATGTTAAAATCTGTTATTTGTTACTTTTCTGCTGTTTTTTCTTTTATTTACTACTGTTATCTAATGCTATTTCTATTGTTTGCACTGTTATTCATTATTTTGGAGTATCTTACAAAAAAAGAGAAAAAGGAAATACTTATAATATTTAGGCAACTCACCGTAAGTAGCCCTAACAATAGCATAATAAGCCAAACCAAATTTAAGTGATTTTTTTTTATACTAATTAATACTAGTTAGCTTGTGTTACTACATGTTACTAATAAGTTAAGTGATTTTTTTTATACTAATTAATACTTAATTGATTAATGAAAGGGTGAAAGGGTGCCTAAGGCCCAAAATATGATTTTGTGAAATTGAGGTGAAGCAGTTGATTTGGAAATTTTTTTATTTGAAGTGCAGGAAGCGTATGTTGTATTCTGTTAGGTTTTGATAAATTAGAGCTTATCGTATTTTAGGGGTGGTCATGCCAAAATTTCCTTTCAATCACCGTGGAGAATCAAAACCATTTAAGGTTCATCGTGAGAAGGTATAATGTTTTTTAATTTATGTTACTACATAATTTTATAGTGTCAACATTCTAATCTTATAAATATTTTTGTTCACAGTTTTATGAGTCGGGTGAAGTGCAGAGAGTTTTCCGTTTTTTTTTCATTCTACTCATTACAATGAAAAAAATGGGTGGATAAGTTTTGAGGCACAATCTGCACATGTAAGATTTTTATTCTTATTGAATTCAAGATTGTTTACATAATTTAATTTTTTTGAAGTGATTATTTTTATTTATAGGAAAAAATGGTTGAGTTACATCAATTGTCTCAATCTGAAGGATCTCAACTAATTAATGATGAAGAGATGTCTCGGTAAGTATTAGGAGACAAGTCAACTTCCATCGTCCAATGAGGAGGCATTGCGCAATGAGCTAGATAGGGGTGGGCAAAAAAATCGTGGCCTAAGAAAAACCGAACTCAACTGATGGTTTGGTAAGGTTATGGTCGTTTTTTTTCTTAGAAATAACCGAATATATAATCGTATAAAAAAAACCAAAATATCAATTTGATTTTTGGTTCATAAAGCTGAACCGAAGAACAGAACCGAACCGAAGAACCGAAATATCAATTTGGTTTTAATATAATTGTTTTAATTTCTTGAAGAATTTTTTAGGCCATTGCTATATCAACAAGAAAAAGTAGCTGAGGAGCAAATGGCTGTTCATTGATGTTTTTTGGCTAGTAAGTTTTCTTAATTTAAAAAAAAAAACTATTATCTTGTTTATATAGTTTGTTTATTTAATTATTTATTGCTGTCTTAAATTTTGTTATAGATTCAAGTATTGCGCTG
This sequence comes from Clausena lansium, assembly GCA_030449835.1. NCBI lineage: Eukaryota > Viridiplantae > Streptophyta > Magnoliopsida > Sapindales > Rutaceae > Clausena > Clausena lansium. The sequence goes on from JASUUF010000311.1 coordinate 84,649, forward strand.
GAAAATGTCTAAAGCAGATGGTGATACTAGTGAAGATGGAGAATGTTGTTGATGTTTGTTTGTAATTTTTAAATTTTTTGTTGTAATTGTTGTTATTTTTATTTGTCTTTACAACTTTATGTTTATTTAGATTGAGATTTGGAGTCTAGATTTATATTCTTAAATCTTAATATTTCATATTTTTTTAGTACTTTATTAGTAGTTATTAAGATAATTGTGATAAATGTGTTTCGAATACTTTGTGTTTATTCTAATATTGTTAGTATTTATGTATTTGTAATGAAAATGTGATGAATTGAGTGTTTTATTGGTTTTAAAATTGAGAAAAATTATTCCATTTATGAGACCAATGGGCTAAAAATTTATAAATTTAAAATAGGCCAATAACTGAAAAAACCAAACTGAACCAAATGTTTGGTTCTTTTTTTATTTGGTTCTTATTTGGTTCTTTTTAAAAAATAACCGAATGCATATGGTTCTGTTAAATTTCGAACCGAACCGAACCATACCCACCCCTAGAGCTAGATACCACTAGATCTGAGCTACAGACAACTCAAGCTTGGTTGCAGACAACTGAAGATGAGTTGTAGAACATAAAAGATCAGTTACAGAATACCCAAGATCAGTTCAGTCACAGCAATTCAAGATTGATGACTTGTCTAAGCAGCTGAAAACTTAAAGTTTGTACTTTGGTTTATGAAGGTAACAAAATTAACATTGTCTTTAAAATTAACATTGTCTTTTTTAAATCTTATATTTATTTGATTAATAATCTTGTATTTGGAAAATTTAACTGATTTGATTAATAGTAAAATAAAAAAATATTTATTCCAATATAAAAACAATCGGATAATAATATACAAAAAATTATTTCCAAGCACATTTGGCGACCATTTTATATGAAAAAAGAAAGCTTTTTATTTTTTAATTTCGTAGCTCAAAGTATCTTTTAGCGACAACACAGTTTCGTCGCTAAAAGTAATCTTTAGCAATTAATCTCGTCGCTGAAAATGGTCTTTAGCGATGAAATTTCGTCGCTAAAGACAATTTTCAGCGGCGAAACCTTCTTTTTGTGACGAACGCAGCGGCAACTTTCACCGTCCCCCTTGAGCAATTTGGCGACGACAAAAAGTTTTTCACGATGAATTAGCTTATTCATCGCCAAATACCTAGCACGACGATGCTATTGCGACAACTTGGCGACGAAAATTTTTTCATCGCTAAAACCTTTAGCAATGACATTTTGTAGTTTTAGCGACGAAATCCGTCATCGCTAAAACCCTGTTTTCTTGTAGTGTTATGAAAATAATAAACTAATTATCGAGTTACTCTCCTTGAGTTCAACAACCAAAATAATAATACTAATAAAAAAAATTATTACTCAAAGGTTTCATGGCCTAAGTTGACATAATTGGGTTCTTATATATAGGCTACGAAATATTATATGCTTCTTTTGAATATATGTCTTATCCATAGTCATTGTAGCACTTAAGATAAAATTTCATATTAACGACAACATTAATGTTTGTAGATATAGTTTCGCTAAGCGTTAAATTTTATCTTTAATATCTATCATTGTTGCTCCTTTATTTATTAGTTTAAGTGTTTGGGTCAAATGATTTTATTAACGTAATATATGAATTAATATTTCAAATATATTTGCCCCCATCAATTTATTTTTTTATACTTCAATCATTACTTTTACGCTGTGGTTTTCTTTCTTTCTTTCTTATTTTTCAGCTGATAGCTGTTAGTTTTGTAAGCAAAATTCTTAAAAGCAGATTGGTGATACGGGAAATGAAAAGGTAATAATTTTTGTAGCATAGGGAACAAGTTGATCGTTGTTCTACCGCACCATTTATAATAATTCAATTATTTTATATGCTATATATATATTTTTTAATTTTGGATAACAGTAAAAAAAAATTAGCGTATGTCACATGTAGCATTGTCTATAAAAATTAGTGTTAAAAAAAAAAATTGCATGTAACATGCAATGATATAATTTAACATGATCGCATCATCCACGAATCAAATGATTAGTGAGGAACAATAAATTTGGCATTAATAGCAACTTGTATGGCGGATTGATTGGGCAAAAAAGAAGTTGTTGCAATACTGTTATCGGTAGCAATAAGAAAATACTTTTTATATGTTGACAATAATGAAAAAAACTAGAAGATAAGTAATGAGAGAATTTCATTAATCACCCCCAATGCTTTATACTGGGGATGGTAAAGGTGCTTTGCCTATTTTTTCGATCCTGCAAATTCCTTATGCTGGGCGTTTCTCCTCAACTGCCTCCACTGTGTTTTGGCATGCTCCTATAGCACACCTTGGTTTAAAATCAACACCGATATGATGGCTTGGCTAATCTTTACAAAATCAAAGCCCTGGCAATCAGAGAAAGCCAAGACAATCTTGATCACTTGCAACGTGTCAACAGCAAGCACCATAGGCATCGACCACAACCCAAGAAACTAGCTGCCCATGATCCACCTATAGGTGCATGTCTGGCTAGCATCATGAATCTTGATTTTTAACATTTCGTTGTCTTTTTTTTTTTTTTTAGCTTATATAAAAAAAAATTCACTTCGTTTCTTCTTTATTCCGACAGCGAGGACAATGGACAAGGTGATGGAGGACAAAAGAAGGGGTAAATGAGTAAAAGGATTTATAGAAATAGAATTCTAAAGCCAATTTGCAACAACTGGTTTATACGGAGCCCAACCATACGTCATTGGTCATTTTCAAAACCACAGCCGTTGGATTAAAGTAATTAAAATCTAACGGCCGGTTGGGGAATATGGACAAAAAGCGGGTCCAGTGTCCAAGCTGGATCCCAAACTCTATTAATTGTATCGACATTATCATATAAATTATGATGTCATTGATGATGAGTGTCGCAACAAATGAGGAATGTGAGAGTGGTCGTTTTATTTTTTGGGTAATTATCAGAAACCTCCATTGAGGTTTGTTGTATTATCAGTTTAATAGATCGTATTAGCGTATTCTCAACTACCTCCCCTAGCGTTTGTATACCGTTTAGTATAAGTGGGGTTGATGAGGGCAAGATGATAATAGAACTCATTAATTATAAAAAATTCAAATAAACTAAAAAATATTACGTTGGTTTTTTAAATTGGTTTTAATTTTGTTATTATCTCGTAGGCAAAAAATAGAAGCATGCTTTTAACCAATAGACATTATCACTCCGAAAATAAAAAGAAAGAAAAATGGGCATCTCCTTGCTCCGTTCAAACCGAAGCTACCAAGAACACACCCATTTCATTTTCTCTATCTCTGCTATGCTTTAATAGAAAAAGGGTGCCACGATCAGGAGACCATGACGACGAACCCAAAGACGCCAACACCAGGGACGACTGAATCATGACCGCCTTAGAAAGCTCTTGCTTCCATTGCACAAGTCTTATTTCATAGATTTCCATTATTTATATATATGTTTCATAATATTCAATGGGTAAATTTTTTTATTCAGAGTTTTCTTCAGACAGTCACCACCTAATAGTCCAAGGAGGCGAAACCTTTCTAAGATATTCTCTTTCTTAGAGTTTGTAAAATCGAAATGGTCTGCTGCTTCAGCCAAGTAGATTTTCTGCAACTTGGTTCCATTTGGAATTGGTATTTCATATGTTTCAACTTGTCAATCTGACTTGCGTTTTTTTGTTAACATATACA